>OOFE01007224.1:6506-18435 GCA_900323365.1 Monocentris japonica | reverse complement strand
CTGGTTTCCGAGACAAGAGACTAAATTTGTCTTAGGGCTGAGAAAGTTTAAGGACCTAGAGTTGAGTAAGTGACAGAAGCATATTTCTAGCCAACCACTTCAACCTAATCACCTGTTGGTGAGCTCAGTCAAACCGTGTTCCTTCCACTCCACTGTTAACTGGAAATCACACTGGCTTATGTATACCCAGATACGAAGCCATTCACGGGCAGGGATTTGTATGTGTGTGTTTGTGTGTGCACGCACATGTGTGCTTGTGTGTCAGTGTAAGGTAGTAGAGTGAGGTGATACATGGTGTGTTTATTTCTGTTGTTGTGATTCAACATGACAAACCATGATATTTTCCATGCAAACATATTCAAACTCTGTGTGTGTGTGTGTTGTGTGTGTGTGTTCATGCACCAGAACAAGTTGCTCTGGATACGTCAGCTAAACGCCTAAAATGTAAATGTAATTGTCGCAGGGCCTAAAGCTCAAAGGGAAAAAGCAAGTCCAGACAGAATTTTCAGTTATGTGGCTTTTATTTTGATAACTCATAATAATACCCATAATGTTGAGTTTTGCCCCTTTACTGTGGAAAAAAAGGCATGCAGATTTGGGCTATATGTACTGAGCAATACAGTGTATATATGGCTTAGCTGCTTACAATCTGCCTTAAATCCCTTGCTATTCCCCCACAATATAAATAGTGGCTCTTAAGCTTTAGTCTCCATTTATTTATTTTATCTCATTTGACCAACAATAATGAAACATACACATGCGTTTCATATGAGGTTAGATTTTGCTGATGTTTGTGCTGCTGTTACCAGAGAAACCATGTATTCCAGGTTCACCTGGATCTTAGATGGACTCTAAGTCTTAAGGAACATCTGAAACTCACATGAAACCAAACAAAACCAGGATTCATTCTTCCAATCCTGCAGGCTAGCCAAAGCTGGACCAGCTGTAAGACAGTCCCTGCTTTTTGGCTCTCCAGTCTCATACAGTCTCTTCTGTAAAATAGTTTGAAAGTAGAGAGCTACACTGCTTGCTTCTGTTTTTGATTTATGGCGCTGGAGTGAGACTGTGAGAAGCAGAGCAGAGCTGCCTGTCGCAACAGATTGGTGAAAGAGATGTGCTATCTGTTCCATATCCTGACTACCTGACAGCCCGCCTGTGGCTATATAGACAACAGACATGCACAGGATATACATGCAGTGCAGTTCATGTCTGTGTGTGCACAGTTATACGGGTATGTCTGCCTAAACATAGGAGGCCACCCTAAAGCTTTCCTTGTCGGCTAAACTCTGTCTGGCAGGAACCTGCAGAAAGCCCAGCCCAGTACTTTGTGTTCTGTCTCTAACATCTGCTGCTTTCAAAAGACATAAACCACCCTGGCTGCTGCGTCCTCCACCACCATCGGCTGTGGAGCTATGTAGCAAAGCTGTAGACTGTACTCTTTCCAAGCAAGAGAAATGATAGAAATTAGGTCTCAATGAGAGAGAGGGAGGGAGATCACAACAATGATCTTAAAATGTGTTTAATACACCATTGGACTGTGTGAAACCTCAATGTGTTCTTGCAAAACAATGGCCGTACACATCATATACATATTTGGCTGAGGAAAACACTGGGTCACCGGAGTTGAAGGCAAGTGTATCCTACACCCTGACCTCCACACCTTTACTTTCCACGGTGCTACTGCCTGTTTCACTCAAGTAACCTCCGCCTCCTGTTTCACTTGATTTGTACGATATAAGAAATTACAGTGCCTTACTCTGATATGAGAACAGGCTGGAAGCCTAACAGCTTGTTTGGGCATGAAGTGTACTATCAGTACATCAAGTGCAATGTACATCAGTAATGTAGCAAACATTGCATCAAAAAACAACTGAAAATCATCAAAAAGCCTCTATTTAGCCTTGTTTCTGTGAATGCCTCTGAACTTTTCAGTTGTTTGCTTAATACTCCGCAATCCCCCCTTTTCACTGCCACAAAAAGTTCATTGCCAAAGTAAAAACAAAAAAAAACTTCCTATGCCTGATGTGCTGGTTTTTGCAAAATACTGCAGCTAAGATTACATAATAGGTCAGATTTTCCATTGGTGTGCATGTGTGGCAGTGTTTTTGTGCGTGTGTGTGTGTGGTTGTTTAGTTTGGCAGTGGGCTGGTGGGGAGATGGCAGTTTGTGTGGTGCATTCTGGGCCAGTTCTGCTCCTCAACCTCTCCTAGTAGGGGTAGAAAAGGAGCCAATATTGCCATCACAAAGTCGGAAATTGAATTATAGCACTCGTGCAGTGACGATCTAGACCAAGATGATCTGTGCTTTTTTTTGTACAAAGTGGTTAAAAGCTGCCATGCTTTGCAGTTGGCATACTCACCAAAGTGTGTGTGTGTGTGGTGGGGGGGGTTCACGTCCCTGGAAGAAGTGATTCATCTGAGGAAAAAGAGTGCTCACCACTTCTTTTTGGGGAGTTTGATATTTCATTTTTGTGATGTTCTTGCCACGAACATTTTGGTAACTTGCATTCCTTCAACGAAGACAATACTGATCGTTTTCAGTGACGGGCCACTTCACGCCTGACATTCACACCTTCCATTTAGCTGAAGTGTAGAAGAAGGGTTGTTCTATTCTTGAACTACACACATCTTTCTGGTGATTGGGGAAACATGTACAGTAGTTATCCACAAGTCTCACTTTTTTTGTCATGACTGACGCCTTCTCTGCTCCTCCTTCACCCTGCTCTCCCTCCCATCTTCCCTCTCTTTCCATAACCCACTACACCACCGCGACTGTCGTCACTTGGCTTTTTATGAACCCAACTTCTCTGCTTTCATACAGTGGAGACTCTCAGCATCCAGGAGTTTCACTTCATTTGATTTCAGTGGTTTTCCTAACGTTACTCTGTGCTTTAAGAAATTTGCAAAATGATCCGACTCATATGTGTTTAATTGTACTCGTATTGTGTTGAAAAGTCGATGTTGGTCTTTGAAGCTCTTGTCGCAGTGGTTTCAAGTCCCCCTCGCCTCGACCTGGTCCTGCTAATAGCTTTGCTGCCAAGTAGAGAAGAGCCTGAGCTCTGTGCAGAAAGAGGGGATTTAAGACTAAGTGCTGCAAGTGTACTTGAAACCTAGCTGTGATAAAGGTCTTACTGCACTGGAGCAGGGGATTATCACTGAGCTTCTATGTTGTAGGGATGTGATCCTGTCTGGTTATGATACCATGGGATCATAGTTGACCTCTTAGGCTCTCAGGTCCAACCATTAAGGCACTTCTAATAACGCAGTGGTGGATGTTAAGCTCTCACTTAAATGTAGATTGGGGGAGCAATGACCAAGGGTATTTTTTTCTGTTGTGGTATTGGTTCTTCGATTTCAACGTGTTATTTTTTTCAAGAACGAATGCATAGCTTTCTCAAAGTGCAAAAAAGAAAATCTAAAAATTGAAGATGTTTTTGAGGGATTAATTCCTGGGGGAGACTTCTTCCTGTGTGTGTCAGATGATAGACAGTAACCAGACCGAATTAAATAACTATAAAACAGAAACTTTGACAAAACCATGTTTACTGAGATGGATTGTCTAGCTCGAGCAATTTTCAAGTCTGTGGAAGTTGTTTTTCATTCTGTACAAACATGAAAGACAGCAGATGGCTTCTTCTGAAGGTAAGAAAACGAGCCCTGACATCTCCAACTACACTGACTGTGCAGACACCACCAGGAATAATGTACAGGAGAGAGGCAACCTAGATGATTGGCACAGCCTTTAATGTCAAATCCTCTCTACCCTCAGCTCATTTAGGTTAGGTACAGTAGCAGCCAGCACTCAATTGCTGAATCCCCCACCTTATGTAACCTTAGACAGTCTAACAGTTTGCCAGCTATATGGGGTTCTGCACATCCCTTTATTCCAGAGACAAACCAGTTTCTGTTTCAAGCTTGTTGTACATGGCTGTGTAATCCTTATTATAAACAGAGTTCCCTCTATTTATCCCCCCCTCCGTTTCATTTCCAGGACAAGCATGCAGAGTTGTATGGTTGTTGTCTGTTAGCTACTCTAAGATTTTAGATGCAATGTATGAAAGTATTATCCACCATTTAAAAATATCATTGATTGATTGATTTACTTGTCACCCATGTTGGTGACTTTAAATTCACTTTGACTGTTGGAAAATCATCATCATCACAAATTCAAAAACATCTTTGCCTTCATTTTCACAAAAATGCACCCACATTTTTACTACGTCTACCGCCTATCTTGATAACTGTGGGTTTATCCTTGATTGACAATTTGATAGGCAATCGCACACTGGAGGTGTGTAAATTGCGTGTAAAATGTGAACAGTGTTGGTAAAATATGTCAAGAATTAGAAGCCAATTATGAAACCAAAAAATGCAACCTGAGGTTTTGTTAATTTAAAATATCACAAACCCCTATTTTCAATCTTCATTCACGCCAATTCACAGCTCCAATGCGCACACTCACATATCGGATCCTATCATCGTCCTATCAGTGGTTGTGTTGTAAGATCAATTTTCACGGTCTTAAGTGATGTAGGTCCATATTGTTAACTAACCAGATAGTCAGGTACATTTAGGATAACGCTGAGAAGATACAGTATGTAGCCTTTTTGTGAATCAGACTCCAAGTCCGAGTCAAGTCACAAGTCATCTGAATTGGGACTCAAGTCAGACTTGTTCAGGCCTCAGGTACCACAACGCTGCCTTACAAAATATTGTGAATATTTATGTGATTTTGAACCATTTTTGATTTTATAATTTTGAAATATTTGCTGATTAATTTTTGGTAGCAAAATTTTTCCATAATGAATATAGACTTTTCAAATAAAAGCTTGCAATACTGGAATTTTTTAACCCAATTCACTTGATTATTCTTATTTTTTCATTTAAAGCAGTCAAGCTGAATGGCTGTTGTGTGAGGACTGTGTTAAGTATCTAGATACGTGCAGGCTTGTTGTACGGACCCAGGCTTGAAGCCCTGTTATGGTAGAGCCCAGCACAATGCTGACACAGAGGCTTTGGGAGTCAGAAGTCTATGTAAATGTTAAAGGCTGGCCAGGCGGGCAGGATGTAGACAAGCTGTTTGTTCTGCCGACTTGAATGGTTCTCTTGTAGCATCCATCTACAATATCCTCTCTGTCCTTACTGATAGATTGACTGACATACTGTACATTCTGGTGGAGGTGGGTGTGGGCTGAGTGGCGATTGAGCTCTGTACAAAGAGTAGGCTAGGCTGGAGAGGGAATTGGCTGCTCTCAGATGAAGACCTGGTATCTCCCAAAAGGTTAATGCTTCATGAAGTAAGACAGTCATATTTTTCAGAATGATGACTGTGTTTTTGGACTTCTTAATGGGTTTTGAATGTTTTTAATGGCGACATCGGGACAATAACTTTATTCAGCAAATAATATAGCATAAAGTCCACCAGTTCAAATCAGAAAATGCAAAAAAAACATTGGAACAGCCACATTTCCAGCTTGACGTCTGAGCATTTTTGAAATTCTGAATGGGTTTCCTGTGTGCCCTAGGGACATGGAACCTGACCAGCACATAAAATACTATATAAACTACCAGTTCAAATAAGAACATGACAATCTGGAACGGCGAAAATTGAAGTTACAAGGTTTTCACCAGTGATTTTTTTTTTTTTCTTAAAAGTGTGGGTGTGGCTCGACATATCATGAATTCCCTGTTAATAGGCTGCCTGTTGATGGAAAAGGCAGAAACGTGGTGGGCGTCAGACCAACCTCTGTACTGCAACAACTTGCTTTTGTATGACTAGCCCGAGCTCTGTGCTGCTACAGCTTGTTTATGTGTGACTAATGGCATACTTTATCAGGCCACATGTGAAAATGTCAATTTCCTGCCAGGCTTAGGGGGTTTGATTCCCACTGGTGCTACCCACATGGAAAACCTAGCATTACTGTAAGACAGCTCTGACGTAAGTGGTAATCTGTCATTTGATTTAGTTGATTGAAGATTTTTTGCATTATGTCAAAAAATGATGTTATGTTTTATTCATTTTCTTACACACACACACACACACACACACTTTCTCCTCCTGACTTGCTTATATTAGCTAACTTAAAATCTAACATGAAGTAGGGTGGTTATGAGTACTGTCTTTTGGACAGTCACAGGAGGAGTGAGACTGGTGGTTCTACCAGGAGGTGGCAGCAGCACTGTAGCTACCTGAGACACACACATGCCCTCTGTCACCACACACACCAAAACAAACACAGTGATTAGCTCTACAGACGCAGTGCCATTCGTCTTACTTTTCTGTTTGACAGCCACACTTCTGAAGATTTGATTAAACAGACACGATTTTCCATATTACTGCGGTCAGTTGAAAAGCTTGAATCTTCAAAACATCTTTTCGGGAATATAGAGAAACAGACTTTTTCTCCAGAATGACCACCATGCTGTTTTGAAAATGTATCATAAGGTTTGAATGGGCTTCATGCATAAAGGACCATATGCACCTTCAGTTCAAGTATAAACATCAAAATAACCAAAGTCAAGAGCTTTTTAGCGATGATTTTATATCTCTTATTCTGATGCTCTGACTCATATTTGTCACTTTATTGTGATGATTAGCCTAAGATTACACACAGTGAGATCACTGCAAGCATATCTGTGAAAAGTAATTTGAGCGCAACCCTGATAAACAGCTGCCCACATTAAAAATGTAACATTGTGCACTCACAGTATTGCAAGAGGCTTTGGATAGAAAACCTCCACCAAATAGCACGGCATCTGTTAAGAAGAGGATGCTGAACTGACCCTGACTGGCTCAGACAGCATCCCTTTCTCATAAACAGAGATTTCTGGCCTTATCAGTCGAGGTTAAATAATACGTTACGGGCTCAGAGATCAGCTGGTGATGAGTTAATGGATGGCTCTCCTGAGGTGGTGGCATCCTAAACACAGATGGGGTCATCAGACCACTGCATGAGCCTCCAGGGAGGACAGGACAAGGGTCAAAGGTCATTGAGGAAGAGCTGCACCACGACCCCCGACCGCCCCACCTGTCCCGAGGGAGGCAATGAGTAGCACGTAGACTAGGTGCTGATGACATGAAGGATATGGCTTTGTTGGTTGTATATGTGACTGATTCTGGACAAGCATTTCTCATTTGATTTATTGCTGTGTTACAGCAGAATTTTGTTATCCAGTTAAAGTTGACATTGATGCTTTCCTACAAGCTCTGAACCTAAACTTTAACCTAAGACATTCACATTTCCAGCCAGTGGGGTTGACCATTACTTTTAAATGGATGTAGAGGAATTACTACTTTGTGAACTTCCTCTCTTTGCATGGCCGTAAACTCAACAATAAGGATTATTTCCACTGGCCTGGCCGTTGGTTCAGATTTTCACTTGCCCCAGCAACATTTTCACTGGCCCTGCTGTAAAAATGAAAAATAGCTATTTTTGAGCTATGTAGTTCCAAATAAGGTCATGGGAACTTAATTAACTGTTTAACGGATGCCCCGTGTCACATTTTAAAAAACAAATAAATAAAAATGTTGATGCATCGTTTTTATGCCTAGAATCCAATTCCTCCTCTGGCTTCAAACATTCTGTCGCTACAGTTGCTCCCCCGGGGCCGTGACAGACCGAGAGACAGGATGAGGAGAGTTCACGGGCCAGCTGGTCGCTTTATTTGTATCACAACAACACAAGACGACTCGATCTTGACTGCCACTTTCCAGCTCGACTGGTCCCCCCCCGGCCCTATTCATTTTTTTATCCACTCGCTCGCCTCATTTATTGCCTGCACTTTGTACTGCCTACAAACTTTCGCAGCGTATAACATCACCGGGAATCCAGTGACAAGCGTCAAAAATGTTCAGACATATCGACGTGCAACCAATGACAGTGCTGCAACGACGAAACAGCACTGGCCCGATAGGGCTAGTGGCAGATCAATCAACTGTCCCGTACCTCTCTCGTACTGGCCCGGGGCCATCGGGCCATCGGGCCATCCTTATTATATTCCTGCCTATGTATACTTAACAGTCAAAAGAAGTGTTTTCATCACATTTCATTGCATCGGGGTTTGATTGGGCTGGCGGTACTACTGCTGAATGAATGTGTGAATTGACACCGCTTTACTAAGACTGAGGGTTCTCTTCCCAAACATACTGCAACATACTACTGAAAATGGTCCAGAGCCACCATACGCCCAAGCAGTATAGTATGTATTGAAGGCAGAGAGAGATTGCTGTAGGCGGTGTGGTGATCAAGTTACTGTCAGCTCCTAGGAGACGGCTGATTGAAGCGGTGAAGCGGAGATCCCCTCCTCGGACATCCTGCTATCTGTCTGTCTGGGCCTATTGATGACCTGCTTTACAACAATCAATACATGAAACGGGGACAGTTGGTTTCATGTGCGTGCGTGCCTGCGTGTGTTTAGTAATAGTAGTAGGACCATGGGAGCTGGGTAAGGGTCATAGAGCAAGCAAAGCAGTGAAATGGTGTATTTGTCTGTATGTGCATGTACGTGTATACATGGTTGTGTAAGGATGGTCGTGCTTATGAGGTGTTGTCTGTAGGGTTGAGCTATCTGCAGGCCATCTCAGGACTTCAATGTGCCCTCACTGTCTTATACCCCTTTCACACCAGACTAGTGAGCCAAGAAATATATGGGTTTGACTGTATGACCCCGCAAAACAACCATGGTCAAGATCAGTGTTGAGATCCGGGTCAAACTTGGTGTGAAAGTTAAGAGCTTACCTCTTGTCTTTGGACTACACCTCCTCGGCTCATTTTTTTCTGGCACTTAAGAGTGACATAAAAGGTGCACTACACATAGCTGGGGTTGAGACTTTGCAGCGGCGTCAAGAGAGAAGCTACTGATACCTTTATAACATTCTACAAATAAGTGCACAGTTGAATACAGCGTGTAAAAATGTAGATCTTGATGATGTTGCAAGGTGACAGCGCATTAAGGAAGTACAATTGTGCACACAGGTTTGTCCCAATTCTGGTGTCAATGGTAGTGACAGATGGCATTCCTGTTATTAGGCTAGGTATGACTTGCCTCCTACGTGGGACGGACCCGGATCAGCATGTTGAAATATTCCCAGGTCACGACGAGTGTGTGAAAGGGGTGTTCGATATAGGGCCACTGACTAGGACCTATAGTCAGGAGTACAATTAAATCCAAAGGGATACTATATGAAACATAGACTTCAGGGTGAGCCCCGGACAATATAAATATATTAAATATAATGGAAGTAGTTATTAACCACAAAACGAACTAGTCTGCCCAAAAAGAAAAAGCTAGGGTGAAGTGGGCAGGAGGTTATGGGGCTGAACGTGAGCCCCCATGCTAGCTAGTTGCCTCTGGGTCTTCGGTCCTGACACATACACAAGCATGCACACAACCCAGCAACATGACAGTAATGCTTGCTCCAGCAATTTGCTGTGCTCACTAACCCAGCTAACTGTGGCTTGAAGTCAATACAGTTCCACTTTGTCACCACGGTGAACCAGGCTTTCCCATGGCTCCTCTGTTCACTTCTCTGCCTCTCTGCCTCAGGACCAGTAAATGGAGGTTACAACCTACTACCGGGCAGGCCGTGGTCCCTGTCCTTCAGCATTTGACTGTTTTTCAAATGACCAAGACTAAGTGACCAGTTTCCAGTGTCTTAAAGGGGTTCTCTTATTTTTCCTCACTAGACACAGGAAAAATATTCAATGCATCTATTCAGCAGCATTGAGCATTGATCATGAGCATTATTAGCATCCCATTGTAACCTCATGGGAACTATTGGTAAGGATCCCTCTAAATTCCCAGGGAGTCAACAACCATAGAAAAATAACCACCTACCTCATAGTGGGGACAAGGCTGGAGGTACAACAAACACCATTGTTATTGTTGTGGATAGCCCGTGTCTCAGTATCCAATGCAGACCAGTTGTGCTTTAAATCAGTGGATAAAGGGGCGCACATTTTAGGGGTATCAGAATACTTGAAGGTGGGCAGTATTCTTCTGCTTTAGCTCTCATTTTGAGGAGGAGGAGGAGGAGTAAAAGGACGAGAAAGAAAAGAGGAGTAGAATATCTGGATGCTTGTTATACCAAAGAAGACGAGAATCCAGGACCTGTTTTCTTGTAGCTTCTAGGAAATCCAACGGGATCACTGGGCATGTTACTAAAATAGACAAGCTGGCCTCTTATCAGCACTACTAGTCTAAGATAGTTCATGGGTCATCGATCAAACCTTGTCTTAACACATTGTTTCCAGTTTGACTCTCCAATTAAATGTTATAGTGTACAACCAAGCTAATACCAAGTCTGTGAAACTGGACACATAAATTGTGGCCTAACAGTCCAGACAGAACAAGCTGTAGTCTGCAGCTTGTGGGCTACTTTTATTCACATACCGACACCTCAATTCAACAACCAACAATAACATCTCTAAGGGATCTGTCATCCTTGAACAATACAATTTTGTATCCATGGAAGGTTTGCTGGTCTCACCTGCTCTTTTTCCTCAACACAATGCTTCTCACACATTCACATCTGGGACTGACCCAGTACAACCACAGTCTTCTGCTGTTGGTCATTTATCACTGGAGCAGCAGGTACAGTAGTTGTTGAAGGAGTAGACATCACTTGATTCATTAATTTTTCTCCACCCAGATTGCCAGTCGGTCTAGGGATTTGAACTGGCAACCTTCCAGTCACAGGCCTACCTCTGTAACCTTTAGGCTACTGCTGTGCGAGGAGACGAGAGTAAATGCCAATGCCGGTGTTGGATTTGCACTTTGTTGGCATGCATACAGGCCTCATGGCTAGTGCTTCCCGAAGAGTCAAGTAACGTTGCTTTGATTTTCCACATGTTAAGTTTAACTTGTGGTATCAGATTTTAGTAATGGGGAAATTCTCCGATATCAATACCTGATTTTAGCCCAGGGTTCTCCCCAAATGGTGTAACATTTCCACCACGATCTTGTGAAATTTTCAACCAGCCAGTCTTACTGTGCATTCATTCCACGAACAGAAGAGGAACCAGTTGCCTTTACCGTTTTTACTTTACTATAACCAGCGAAACAGAAACAGTTGACCACAGTTCGCTACAACTGAACCCATCAGCAGCCAATCACGTACTGATGTCCCAACACAGTCCCACTTCCTGGCTCAGTTTACCAACAAGACACATGTCATGCTCACACACAGCAGACTATGCTCTCACAAATACACACTTTTCTCTCTCTGTATCTCTATCTTTCTCTCTCTAATGTGCACATACAGGTATGCACAATGCACACACTTATTATTTTTTTTTTTTGTTCTGGCAGTCTCATGCTGTTTGCCTCACTTTGTGACTCTCGTGGTTGTCCAGTATTTCATAATAACATTATGAATTGAGTTTCTGATTTATACAAGCCATTATACTCCCACTTTTTACTGTATTCTCACTAAACTACTGATGCACTGTGGCTCCATCCCAAAGAGGAATTGTTTGGAAAAATCAGATTTTGTTCTCATTTCAGCTGTCGTAAGGTTCAAAGAATGGTGTTGTTTCTCGTTGCAGTTGAATGCTAGAATTTTGTGTTACAGTACATTAATTTGGTTCTACTGTATATGTACACTAATATGAGATTGATACAGGAAATTAATAGCGGGACTTCAACAGTGGCTGCCACGGTAATATGCAGTGGAGAGGGACAGGAAAGAAGAGAGGATCATGAGCCAGATTTAAACCCACATCATCCCAAGTGCATGGTCTGTGTCTTAGTGCTCACTGCTATCTGCAGTGCATTTTTACTTTGTACTTTGTACTTCTAGATTTTCAACATGGCACTCTCTCTCTCTCACAGATGCAGAGACAAGATTGTATTAGAAAATATAGCAGTGTGATTTCCACAGGGAAAGAAGTCATGAGTTCATTTCTATTCACTGGAATGAATTGGCCCCT
>OOFE01007222.1:11819-33277 GCA_900323365.1 Monocentris japonica | reverse complement strand
TATGAGACGGAGCCAGGTCCTACCACTGAATAATAAAAACCTGCCTCCCTGAACAGCCTTGCCAAAGAATCACAGCAGGCCGGGAAGGAGAGGGCCCCAGTCCAATGTGTAGCTCCATAATCAAGACACCGCAGGCTGATAGAGGGCAATGTGGAGCACCAAGGGAGAGACTTTCTTCCAGCTCTGATATACTGTAGGAACAGCAGAGCTCCATGGGATGTCTGTATTATTATACATAAAAGAAAGGTGAACTACTGGTCACTCTGATTGTAGGCCAGCAGTAGTACCATATTATACATTATATATGCTTATGTAAAAATAATAGCACACCTTCAAATCATAATCAAAAAGAATCAGATTGCATGTAAATAGTTGTGTGGAGCCATGTCCTCTCATCATTAAACACATGTGAGGAATGCATATCCTCTGAGGATCATCTATCTGTTTACATTACCCCCTGACCTCTGGTTACCTCTCTCATCACAGACATGTGGTCATAGCTGAAGTCTGAGGTCCATCTCTCCCATTGTGTCTGTGCTCCACCAGCCACGTGAGCTGGATCTGTCACCAGGAGAGACTACTGTAAAATGTTACATTTCCTCTGGCCTTTAACAACACAGGGGCATGGAGGAGGCCACACACAGCTCCTAGAGACCCAGCGATGAGAGTAAATAAACCAGGGGAACCATCCCTGACACCATGTGTGGCTACGTACAGTGCAGACTGGTAGGAAAACAAAGTTGGGTCAAGCATGATTGCCACCTCACCTCTCCTCAAGACGCTCTGTTATGGTTGTGTGTGGAGGACCCCAAGGCTTGATCTAAGGACCTCTCAGGCCAATACAATTGTGTTTAAAACCTAAATAGATCTGCTCTATGAGTAAAGAGATCTACTCTAAGAGTAAAACCCAGAGGGTCATGTGTATGTGTCCAGAATAATATTTAAAATCATGCCTGTTGAAAATATCTACCAAAAACTTCATCATGTATAATGACCAATGAAAATGAGCAGTAAAAATGTCATCCAGTTTGTAGCTTTAGTGCACCTTTGCCTCTTATAGTTTTCCTTTCATTTCTATTTCACATTAGGTCATTTGGATCGCTCAGTGCTAGAACTGATATTGTTAATTTAAATAGAGTTATATTTTCAAGGTTGCAAGGCTGAATCAACAAAGGATGTATCATCCAGGTCCATCCCTGCTTTTGCACGCTATAACAAGGGTGAATGCATATATCATTTTTATTGTCGCAGTATGATCAGGCAGGTTTGGTATGTAACTGTTGAATTTAAAAATATGTGCTGTACTGTATTTTAAGAGTGAGAAGATCTTGATAGAGATGGTGGAAGTTGAAGGTTGGAGCAGAATCTAGTGAGATCAAGAGAGGTCAAGCTCTATCTGTGCTAATTCACAGAGCAGACCTGTTTTTGTTTCTCCAACACCTCGATAATTAGCTTGATGAATTACTGTGGAATGCCCAGAGGAGGGCCCAGAGGCTCCGCGGACTTGGCTTGGCTGATGTATTTATGACTAGGCTAATGCTAATATTACCGGTGTTTCCATAATCAATTGCTGTAGGATGAAAGGCCCAACGACTGTGAGGGAGTGTTAGATTTATCTTGCAGATTGTGCAGTGGAAGAATGTGAAGAATCTAGTTGGACAGCTCGGGGCTCTCAGTTTGACAGTGTCGTTAATTCTCTAATATAAACACGATGACAGAGATGGAAATCGTTTCAGGGGACCTACCTAGACTCTCAAGATTTAAATGTCTGCCTATGGATCAGATCAGCATCTGAGATTTAGGGGGCACTCAAGTGCCCATCAAGAACAGATTGTTTATCCAAGAAAAGCCTGGTAAATATGTGCCAAAATTCAGTACCCCTGCAGGCTCTCTGTGTATGTCACAAGGTGCCGAGGGGCATTCACCTTACAGTATTCCAGAGCAAAGCAAGCCATCGTCACCTGGATTAAGAGTGACAATCCTGACATTTCAGGAGCTATATACTCCAAAACACACATGCTCAATCTGTATCCCTAAGTAGGATTTGCCTCCAAACTGCCCCATGGCCTGTGGTCCTTGTGTTTGTTGTCGTCCATTGCCGCACATAGACTTTAAATAAACATAGCTTTGATAAGCCAGGGGCCAGACAGTAACCTCTGACCCCTAGCAGTTCCGATCGGAGTCCCGGGGCATGAGGTTCACCAGGTGACGCAGGCATAGCTCTAAATTAGCAGCCCCTTTCTGCAGAGGGAGGTTTATAAACACTGCGAGTGGATGAGGGAGTGTTGGTAGGAAATTGACTCTGTCCAGGGTGTGCTGGCCAGGAGGAGTGTTGACCAGAGGTTAAGAGGCACAGGACCCAAAGGAGGCTCATGGCATTAGAGTGATTTTCCCATCCCTCGACCATCATTTAGGACTAGGATGCTGTGAATTAACTGCTAAACATGATTTCTAACTAGTCTCTAATCACTTTGAAGGTTACGTAACGTTTCTTAATTTATTATGAAGAAATTGTGATAGAAGATCATGTGAATAATAGAAGTCCACATGTTGTATTTCCATTTGGTTAAAAAAAATATGTCAAAGTATTGTAGTAGTGTAGTGTAAACAATAGTTGTGTATTTTACTGCTGTATGATATACAGTGTTGGTGTGTTTGTACAAGCACATTTGTAATTTTGCTCCAAGAAACAGAACTACATCATGCCTCCGTATTACTATACTTCAACTAAATGTGGTTTCCAATTCTTTTATTTGTTTACTACCCATGTACTTTCCGCAATGAAGCTGAATATGGTAAGCTACTCTAACTTATTCTTCCTCTCCCTCCAAGTGTGTATATACACCATTCACATAAAAACAGTTTTCCAACATGTGCCAAGGCAAATTCAGGAAAATAAATTTAAAATATTTCCTTCTCGAGAATGAGGGTCCTTGGCTTATTTGTAGTGGAAGCAGCTATAGCTGCAGCCAGCCAGTGGCATTCTGAAGCCTCTTTGTAGGCTGTCGAACATTCACCAAACCACAAATTATCATTGGAGCAGGGCAGGCCTCCTTCACCATCACCAGGCCCACCCCTGCCTCCCCTTATGGTTGGGATTTACGGCATCTGTCCAAACAAACATGTCCGAAAACTGTGGCGGAGAGGAGCCGTGGGTGAGCATGCCTCTGAGAGAATCAGATCTCACACCTGTATGAGTGATGTAGGCTGCTGCCAGGGAGCACGGCCTCACATAAGCTATTAGACGGCCTAATGTTTTTCAGATATGTTTTCAATATACTTTTGCTCTCCTTCTCTGCGTGGCCCTCTCACCCACATACCCTGTTCTCTTATCTTGTTTCTATGGTCACACATGCTTTCTCTAGCTGTCCTTTGCTTTTGCTGCTTCCCTGCTCTCATCTTTTCTTTGCTTAATTCAGTGAAATATTTTCATAGTAAATGACGTGAGACCTAAAGTAAATATTGCTTAGATTTGTCTCTGTATACTTTCCTGTCTGTCCAGAAGTCACACGTATGCATTTAGAGTGTAGAGTGGAAATCTTTCCAGTGGTTCTTCATCACTTACAGTCACCTACTATGGTGGGATTGCTCATTTCTATATTGCCTTGCCCCTTTAAAGGACTACACCGACCTTTTGGGAAATTGGCTCATTGGTCAAATTAGCTTACATGTTATGATAGGAGGACCACCAAAGTCATCTCTTACAGTACGTTAATTATCTAACCTAGTAAGATAGACCTTTTAGAAATCCAGAGTTGGTATTATTTTCTGCCAATCCTCTCGTCGCATAAAAGGTAAGTTGACGGGTGAGAAAAAATATCAACGATCTCACATCAAAAGAAAAAACTAAACTAAACTAAACTAAAAATCAAAACAGGACAACAAAAAAAATCAAGATGACAAAGACACAACTGTATGAATAGGAAAATACACAGTAATACTGTAAAACAATTGTTGTTTACACTTAATTCTACTGTAGATTATTATTAAGTGTAACATAAAGAGGCTGTCATCACCAGTAAAAATATCACCACCACCACTACTACAAATAATACAGTACTACAACACACAGTCACGCAAAAGCATGCACATACAGTATTGATGCACACCTGCATATGCACATACGCAACCAACACATTGTGCATTATAATCATACTGCTTCTGTATTATCATGAAAATAAATAACACAGTTAATAATTGACACTGAAACAGCAGAAGCTCGACTACACTGCAAACAGTTTTACTCCCTACATTTCATGGCACTGTTCTTACATATTTCACGTTTTGTATACTTTACCATAATGCATTTGTTTCAGCAAGGCATGTTTATATTATATATAACATGAAAAATATGCATCAACTTGAAAAATCATTGTTCAACATTGTGCAGAATAGGCAAGTTTTGAAGATCTACTATCCCTACATCCCCCGACAATACAGTGTTATTAGTCATTACTATTGCACATATTGTAAGGTAATTCTTATCTAGCAAAATAATAATGACTTACTTTAAAGATCAATAAGGTTAATCATCATATTTGAGACATGTGAACAATAACTATGGCAGTGGTCAGTTTGACCCATTTGTGATTCTTAAATTCATTTATTAACAACTGATTGCATATATATTTGCTCCTGCTCCTCTAGTGTGGAGGATATCTGAGGTTGTGTTATGAATTCTCTCCTTCCACTGACCCTTCTCTCAGCTCCTCTCCCATCACCAGCTGTTGTGTTGACAAAGCTGTGACTTCCATCATGGTACATAGAGGGTCTCTAGTGTCCATTTCAGTTTGTGTATGTGTGTGTGTGTATATGTGGACTATGATAGTACAAGATCGTGTGTGCATCCACGTCCTTATGTTGACATGTTGTGCACCATTAAGAAGTGCATGTCTGGCATGAAGTCTGCCACTGGACTTTTATCTTCCATGGTTTTGACCTTAAAGTTGGTAGTTTTCAAGGCAAACCCAAAATCTTGTATCTACTTCACATTGTGGGAACTGTCCATATACTTTAATGTTGTACCGTACAGTAAAGGATTGCTGTTTTTGTACCACAATGTTTTTGCAGCTCATGTGGGATTTGAGGCGTTCAGTAGTCCCAGCATGCTGCAGGCAGCATTAGCTCTAAACAGTGTGCACCAGCCAGCTTAGAGATGACATCAGTAATTTGTCACTCTGCAGACACAGCGTGATTTATGGCTTTTCCCAAGCAGCAAAACGTGCCCTTGGTGTTTCTTTATTACATTTAAAGCCTATTACTGTAAAATAGGAAGATTACAGCATAATACATGCTTGGAAAAGAGCTGCAGGTTGAGCAAATATGGTACATTTTACACTAATAAAGTAGCAGGGTTATGGGTAAATGTTTATATTATTTTACAGCTTGCCTTAAGCAGGGAAAGCCTTTCCATTAATAATGGGAGTGAGGAATATGAACAATTACCTTATATTGTAACCAATATGCCTCAACCCCTAAAGCTTAACAAGCTCTTATTCTCTAATTAGGATTTCCCAGATGTAGACTTTCTCCCTCTTTTAATTACATCCAAGCTTTTTTTAAGTTTCTCAGTCTGCTAGTGTATTGAGGCTGAATTTGAAAACGGATGTGAATGGATGAACGTTAATTTTGCTGAATATTGATTTTCATTTTGCAGAGTAACCATGTGAAACGCCAGACCACCTGGATGTCAGCTGCATTGAATTCTCACCTCTCCACTTCCTAGGTAGATGCTACTGAGTGAGAAGAGATGCACAGAAAACAGGAGGTGGAGAGAGAGGTACAGTGAGGTTGAAGGACGTGGGTGATCCATTGACATCAGCCAGACCTCTTTAGCTCAGCAATTAGCTTAACTGGTACCTAGGGACTTGCAGGACTGATGGACAACCTGCTTGCCAGGCAATGGGCAGTTTTTGTATATTTGCCCAGTGAGTGATTTGTAGAAAGACATCCTTGTAAAGGCCACCGGCATCGCTCTCTCAGGGCACTCTGGGTGCTGACACGTCATGTCTATCAACTCCAACATGGCTGTCAGCAACCATCCTTGCCAACCGGCCCTCTCCTGTCTGAACAGCCGCTGCTTGCTCTCATAGTACTATATCAGTAGAGAGTACAAAGAGACAGGGAGCTTTACACAGAGAGCTCTTTTACCTGATACTGACACACTCAGTTTGATTGCATTTATGTTGGGTGCTGAAGGATTATTACCGCCTGGGATATTAATCAAATAAATGCTGAAGCTTGGTACACGTGGATCACGCTCCTGGATGTTTATGTGTGACCATATTCCCATCTTGAAGCCATGCAGCCCTGTCAGTTAATAACAGAGTTAAAACTACACAAGGCAACTCTGCACGTTGGCGGCTCCAAATGGCAGCGAGAGGTAACTGTTTGAAAAATGTGAACTTCAAAACTCAGAAATCATGTATGACGTAAGTAAACTGCGCACAGCATGTTTATGTTTACAACCCTGCAATGCCCTGCAAGAGCTCGCTTTGGTGAGTTCTGATTTCTCTTGGCAGAACGCTCGCTCTCTGCTGCAGTTTTGTATTTTGTCAAAGAACTCCTATCTGCTCCTGTACATCAGAGTTTTGAGATGAAGGTGTTCATAGAAGAAACACTAACCTGCATGGTTTTACAGCAGACAGGCACCCTGGAAGGAGAGGCCTGTAAAGTGCTGATAGTGAGAACGAGTTGTACAGTTGTCAGCAGTGGATTGATGAGAGCCCAGGGAGCATCAATGTTGATACTAAATGGGTTAATGTCAGCTCTGAGGGCAGGAGGGAGCCTTTACTGGGAGTCCCATCACCATGGTCAGCCTGGGAGCTGTTAGTCCTGTTCATTAATCATAGCCCTAATTTGTTTTTACACAGCCTTGCTGACAGAGACTGAATATTATTACAGTGGCTGTGAGGAGTAATCTCACCGGCCAACAGTTGTCACTGCAGTGCATCTAAAAGGACCCAGTGGGTCTGTGTTGGATGGTATGTGTGTGGACTAGCGAGTGCGCTCTCGTGTGCATATTTATATGTCAATCAGTGAAAGGGGGACCACTGCAGAGAGACAAAAGGTGTGAAGTCCATCTTTCAGTATCAAATGGATGGTTTCCACCACTGACAGCTTCAATTTGATGGGCTGCCATTTTTGAATAACGGGGTTCACGACATTTTCTCAATTATGTAACAAAAACTATTTGCTCATGTTTCTTGAAATTATGAAGTGGTAAATTCCATTTGTTGAAAGACCTCAAAGTTCTAAAAAGCAAGTCATAAACTACTACTGTAAACTACTGTAGCATATAACTGATTACAGGGTTCCTGCTTTGCTTTTCATGTGTAAGCTCTGCAATAAATCATGAGGAAAATTTGTAAAATGAGAGTATGAGATGTCTTACACCTGCCCTGTTTTTGAGTCTGCAAAGCCATGTGTAAAAACACACACAGGTATACTCAGACAAGCGTGTGACCTGTTTGAACTCGTTTATTAGCATGATCCCCAGGGGGCACTGGGCAATAGACTTTATTAAGTCAAAGGAATGTTTACACTGCAAACTCACCTTTTCCAACAGTGCAAGTCTCGACAAAGGCGCACAACATTACAATCCCCTCCCAGTTACCAAACTGTTTACTTGGTCATTTGTAAGCCCAAAACCGTTTGACTAGGCAGGTGCAACAATGTGAGTGAGAGACTACAAAGGTTTGGAAGCCAGATAAAGCCATTGATTCAGAAAAAGCCCAAAATATAAATAATCAAAACAACTAACCACAATCTTGCTATTCATCATTTATGAGGAGATCAAGCTGTTGAGACCAAGCAACATAGATTAATGTTGTCGTTAGATTGTGGTGGTAGGTGGTAGATAGAAGCCATAGATAGGACCATAGATGGGGTGGTACGTAAAACCACCACACACCCATTATGCATTCTACTGAAAAGAGCAATTACAATAGTAGATAATAGGATTTGGTTTTGTGAGCATACCAGCATACTTTTTTTTTTAAACCAGTGCAAGAAAAAATGTAAAAAAAAAAAAATGTTTGACTTATGCATTGAATGACAGCTCTGTTTCTCTCAGAATCATAATTGCTCTAATAGGTAACTCTATAAGGCAACACTTGTATGCCAAGATATCTAGTTAACTATACATGCATTAAAAACAACATTATGACTTGAATTAATATGAAATGAAGGAGTATATAAAAAAGGGGTAGGAGTTTTCAGGCATGGAACACATTTATTTACTACTATGAATCTGATTATGTATTTTTCTATTTTGTTCTATTTATTTATTTTTTTTTAATTTGTATTGTTTTGTATGTATTGTTCTTACATGTCTGAAATAAAGCCAATCAATCAATCAAAGGCAGAAGGAGCAGCAGGAAGAAATTATTTCACTTCACTGTGTAATTTATTTCACTTTATTTCACTTCTCTAACAAATTCAGATTAAAAATAATATTATTAATCTTGATTGCATGAATAGTTCTAAAATTATTCAGAGACCCAACAATAAATTTGAAGGTTGAAGGACAGAAGTACCTACAATATGTCAACTTCTCAAATTCTCAAATGCATAGAATGAGCTAAATCTCAATCAACTTTTTCTCAGTTTTTTCTTTTTTAGAAAGCAGATGCCTCTAAATCAGATTGAATCTTCAACTGTACTTAAACTTTCAGCACTCGGCACTGCCATATCTGGAGGCTATTTCATCTTGGGTCAGATTGGTAGACATCAAGTGCTTTATTAGAAATTGTGCTTTGGAGAATGGCTTTATGACTTACCAGGGAATAGTCTGGGCTACTTTCTTTCCTGTTAAGTTAGTAATGACGTTTTCAAATGTACTGACCTAGGAATTAGACCAAGGAAAACACTCCACATCTCCTCCCCTATGTTTTAGGAGTTGGCTTAGTACAGTGAATGAGAACCATGGCTCCATCCATCAGAGAAACAGAGAGCTACACCAACAGTCACTGGGTCATTACAACTAAGGAAATGTCTTCTCCTCAACCCAGCTCAATTAAGAGGGTCTACTCACTGGAGTGAAAAAAGAAAGATATTTTTCCGAAGTTATCTTTTATTTTGGAAATAAGCCTTGTGAGTCAAAGTGAAATGATCGTGCATGAGGTCATATTAAGCCCACAATGATTGATGGCTTAAGACAGTGATACTTTACTTGGTTTATAACTCATATAATGACTGAACAAGATCTTCATATTGGCTTCATGGTGCATTCATAAATCAAACTTTATGTCAGCTTTCATGACCAATGACATATAGCATTTTTGACATTGACGTGCAATGGTGTGTCAAGTTACAAAATAAAAGTAAATGGGTACTGAAAATTTCCCTTCATACAGCTTCTTATTGGAGCAAACTGGCAGTGGCCTAGTAACTTTATCTAATAACAATGGCTAGTAGTTAACATTAGTACACACTAACATTAACAACATAGTTATATTGTTGTACTAGGTCTTGCAAACTAGATACCTACATAATAATGCATCTTTTAGCCTAATTTTACAAGAGACAAGAGACAATAATTAATGCTTTGTCCATTTTATTGATTCTTTGTATAAAATAGATAACAGTAGCTACCAGCAAGCTTGCTAATAAAGAAGAATTGTTCAATTCACTTATTAATGTAGTTACAGATTTATTAGAAACAATATCTGTGCAGGGGTCTTTTATTTTCATAAATTAATTGTAACCTTTCACACCTATGACACAAATGCAATGAATGAACTGAAATATTTCATGAGATATGAGATATAGCCTATATGTAATTTGTATAATTGTATTTGTATTTATTTGTATTTATGTATTTTTATTGTATTTTTGTATTAATGTATTTTTTTGTATCATTCATCATTCCTCATCATCATCATATCGAAAATTGAAACATCATATCCATTATTTTCATTTGAGATGTCAGCTTTATGCATACAATTTAATATTTGCTCATCTCAGAATATAGCTTCTGATATAATATGAATAGCCTTTTCAAGTAGCGGCTCCTGGAAAAGTAAAGAAAGAGTTGAGAAAGTGAAAGACCTTATTGTTTGGCTTCACCGGTAGCAGATAAGGCCAAATGTTGCTATGGAAACTCCAGCCACCTGGAGCCAGAGTCCAATTTGGGAAAACCACAAAGTCAACATGAACGCGTGCGATGGCGGGGAAGGAACGAAAAAAGTTCTGATTATACAGGCCATAATCAGAAGTCAAAATATATAAACTAAAAGGTCCTTGGATACTGTGCCACATCACCATTAATTTCCATCAGTTCAGGTAAGCTATCATTCAGGGGCACAGGCGAAGGCACGATGACACATTTACAGTACATATAATGTGAGAGATTGTCACTCCTCCAGAAACCATATCCTTTTATTTATTCAAGGCAAGGCCAAATGCTGCAATGGCTACGTCCTTCCTCAGAATATTCTAAATCAACCACATCTTTGGGAGTGGAGACATTAAGCTAATATCACCACAGTCCCTGGTATGTCTGATGTAAGAAGTGAGAGGCAGTGTTTGACTGGCAGTGTAAAACTGTGGAAACTGCAGTAAGAGGTGGTCTTTAGTCTTATGTTTGAAAAATTGTACTTATTATATTATACAATATTCTACGTACTTTCTGAAGATATGCAATTGTATGCAATGGTTGCAGAACAGCTTGATGAATGGTTTGTTTCATGTCTAGTACATGCAAAATAATACATCTAATACATGACTCCTGATGTGACCACCAGTTTCATAAGAGTAATAAGCATTTTTCTAACGTTCACCCTTACAACAGTTTGAAACAGGCAAACGTAGCTTATCAGTACAAAAGATTCAATCAATATGAACCTCATCAAACATATAACTTCACAATTCAGCCCATCATCAATATGTATGCATACTCCATATGGCCACCTCAGGTAGAGACAATGTGGACAGTTGTAGTTGGACCCTCTATGTTTTTCTTCCCTGCCCGTGATTAGGAGACAGAGTCAGCAGTCGGCTGACATTGATCAGACTGCTGTGTCCAAATTATGCCCAACCAGCCACAGGTCTGGAGAGCAGTTAGGGTCCAATTAACGTAGGCCAAAGCGATTTCCTTGGTTGCATCGCTTGTCGCATGCAATGGTAATTATGCTGTAAAATATTCAGCACATGCCTCACATGAACATGGCTTTTCCGGTCACGCCTGCTTTCCCCATGTGCAGGCTTGTCATAACAAATCGGATGGGGTGTAGAACATCACCTTGTCTGAAGGAGGCCTCGACCACTTCTCTGCCATGCAGGGTAGAGAGTCACGGGGCAACTGCGACATATTTTATAATTCTTGGTCGAAGCACATTTAGTTAACATAAATAAAACAGTTAACACCAAATATCAAACATCACATTAAATAATACACAATTTATCTTTTAGGGATATTAGCTTTTGAGACTGAGGTACCCTATCATAATTGTAATTTTGTAACTATACCATAACATAGTCTGAGTCTCATGTTAAGCTGTGAGCTAATTGGCTCTATGAAACCAACTAGACTACACCTCCCCTGCATTGCTGTTTTGATGTTACATGCTACATGTGATATCAGTACAACTGTTCCTGCAATAACACTTGAAAGAAAATTATGTCAGAATATTGATCTTTAAATGACCTATCGACAGGGCACTCACTCCAAAGTCCCAAGTGTCCCATAGGAAAGTAAAATCCAAGAAGATATCTCCCATTTATACCTTTTTATTTCTCCTAGACATAAATGAGCTCTTTTTAACACAAAGATGAGACTAAAGGCATTTTCTCCTATTTCTCAAATTCAACCCAAGCAAAACAAACACCTATAAGAAAAATTTATCTCTCTTTTATCTCATTCTTTCTCCTAAGGGGATTTTAGGAGAAACATTTCAGATGGAGGTGATGCACAAAATGATGATGAGATCTTCTTAAGATCTACGTCTGACTACTCTGAGCAAAAGAGTTTTCCTCTGGGATAAGCCATAACTCATGCCAATGCGAGTTCGGGATCAATAGATATAGATGATGAAAACCAGCACAATTGTTTGGAGCGACAGATCGAGAGACCAACCTGTACTAGCTGCTTGTTGCAGCTAAAAAAGAATAACAGGCTCATGGCTCCGATCTTCCTTTATAGTCTGACAGTGTGAAATATTTTACCACTTAGCTGCTCTCTCAATCATTCCTGTCCCAAAGCGTAAGTTCAAGCAAACAATTCAGGTCATGGAGAATACCGCAATAGACATGGTAATGTCATTATCAGCACACACGTTCACGAGGAATCAAGGAGAGGAAAATATCTCCAGACAATGTAAAGTATCCTCACACACACATGCTATCAGTCACTTCATAAACATAAAAGTTTTGTTTCACACTTTTGGGCATTGTGAAGCCCTTTGAGACTAACCATGATTAAGGGCTGTACAAATACATGTGATTTGATTTGATTTAGATTTTGTTCAGAAAGCCAAGAGGAGTTCAGGTAGCTGTGACACCGAGTGCCTCCACAGGTCCTTTCCCCCATTCTAGTCACACAGAAATTTGTGACTACAGCGCAAAGGGTTGCCTTTCCTAAACTGTTATCTTGTGTGTGTTTAAGAACTACACTGTCTTTGCCAGTCTGCTTAAACCCACCACTCACCCCAGACCCACCAGGTCTGCATCACATCTTATCTGGGGAAATTGCAGTTCCCTGGTTTCCCTATGGGCAGATGCTGTTATCCAGTTAGCTTCTTAACTAGCTATTTGCTAACGGTTATGTTATTTAAATGGATGTAACATGACAAATGAGGCACATGACAGTGACCATAGCCGTCATTATTACTTGTCACAGTTGATAGTAAAAGAGTTTTTTTTTCTTACATCAGTCTGGTGAAAAATCCTTAACTCTGCCAGTTTTAGCACGGGCGACTCCTGCCACTGGTGTGCTACCTGTCCAAGAACAACTTTGTCTGAGGTCGTTGGAGAGTCGGAGTCTGACACAGTGATTATAGGTGGTGCTCTGGGTGAGGAAAGCTGTGGTTTTGTGCTGAATATCTGAGAAGTCCATTGTGAGTTTCACCTTTTCAGTGCTTGACTGAATTATTTGCCATGGGGAGGAAGTAAGTCAATCCCCGGTCTGTTACCAGGAGCTATATCTCAGCTATACTACGGTGTGGAGAGGCCTGAGTATTGAGGACGCACATTCACATCTGTGGTATGCATTCTCAAAATATGTTATTTTTTTGGACAGAGGATCTCAGAATAAATTTACAACAAGCTGACAATATATTTGTTAAAATGTGTAATTTCTTCAAAAATGTATGTGGATGTTTGTTAACATTTGACATCCATGAAAGGACGAGAAGATGTGGGGTGATCAACACTCAACCGTCACCCACTTTGCTCTACTCCCATGGGACCTTTGGGAGTCAGGGGAAAGAAACCACAACCCACCCTCCAATAGAGCCATTGTGTATGGCAGCACTTACATCATCATGTGTACCAGCAGAGACCCTCCATGCAAAGCTCCACGATGGGGGGAGTGGAGGTGTGTGTGTGTGTGTGTGAGGGGGGGGGAACTATATCTTTCTATCTATAATGTCAAACATGTTACAGTCCATCAGCTGGATACTTGCCACAAATAATGTCTGCCAAGGCGGCTTCAGGGAGCTGTATCACAAACATTGAGGTTCTCCCCCCCCGACTTTTCAGACAGAACTGCCTTATGACATGCTGCTTCAGGCTCAGACAAAAGTCATACAATTTACCTGTAGCTTCTTTATTCTGGGCGGTGGGTGTGAGGGAGGGCCAACCTGGGGAGAAAACAGTAAGGACGATGCGTGCACGGATTGTCACGACGTGTTTCATGCTGCTCACGACACATACTAAACTCTATCAGCTACCCAATAAATCCTGCTGGAGGGGAAAACACAACATGATATATGGCTGTTTAACGAACGTGGGCAGAGGTGGTGGTGTAGCGGACCGCAGTGAGCTGGAATGGGGTGTGGGGCTTCGGAGAGAGCGGGGTGTAATCCGCTGGGACAGCTTGGCGAGCACCAGGCTACATGGGGTTGGATACAAGGCCCTACTCACAAGGGGTTAATTGTAGGTGTTTAAAGAGCATGTGTCGTTAAACAGCCGGTGGGTGGAAAGAGCTCTATTTATACATGGCAGAGGTAATGAGGTGAAATTATTCTGTCCGACAGAGATGGGATGTGACCGCAGCGAGCCGGTGGAGACTCTCCGAGCCTGGCCCGGGCTCCCGAGAATGTTTTCAGTCCAAATACGAGCGCCGAAACGTAAGCTTGCTAATTAATTCCCATTTACATATACCCAGCTGCGGTTTCCATCCCACCCTTCGGTCCAGGCGCCGCGTCACAGCGGCGGGCGATGGATTGACGAATTAAGGATTCCCCAGATGCAACAATTAAATTGAAATTAGCTTAATAGGCCTCGGACGGTATTGTGCCGCCTGTCCGTGTTTTCATTTCTCACATATATATGATTGCACATACAAACACACCCATGCACATGCGAGTACATACAGGATGTACATGTACATATTGAACGTTTTGAACCAAGAGCCCTGCATTAAGAAATACAGCATGCTGCATGCGCAGTACGGCAGACACAAGCAGCTCATGAGCAGCTCTAGGTTGGTGCGCGGTACATTCACCAGGAAGTAGCTTTGGCGATTTTCTAATTGTAGTGGCTACGTCAACGTCAAAATATTTTGCGCAGCGATTCTCTTAGTTACAACACTGTAAAAAATGTATTTAAATTTAATGTAGTTTCACTCACTGAATCAATAGTTTCGCTCAATATGAATCATGGATGCTTGATCATGTCTGTTACCATACTGACGTCTTCACTTCAGTTAATTTGTTTCAAATTGTGTGTAATTGTAGCAAATTCTGAGCTCTTGTCATCAGTAATCATGTTAAAGTGAGATGGGTGGACTCTCTTCAGGGAGTTTCCTTTATAATGGGAAGTAGGGATTTAAGACATTTTTATCATTCTATAATAATAATAACAACAGTACTGTTGAAATATACTACATGGTTTCATTCATGCTGATATGTTCTAAAATTTTGAGGCCTGCAGCTTCTCTATCTATAGAGAGATCAAACTTGAATCCCTTGCTCCACTAGAGGGAGCAACCCCATAGGGATCAGGTACAGAAGCTCTCGAGGATGTGTTTCTGTAGCAATATTGTCACCGGTCATGCACTGCTGTTGTAGTAGCAGACGTGATGTAATTTCTAGATGGTACTGCAGACCTCTGCACTTACAAATTGTTTTTCTATTAATTCCCAAGATGGGTCACTCATTAAGTTAATGTGATTGTCAAAGGATTAATGATTATAAATGAGTGCTACACGGTAGGAGGAACAGAGGAACAAATACACTTCAGTGGAATCACTGACCAGAATGTATATTTAACTATGTAACTTTAACGAGTGTTTATACATTATTGAAGAAGATGAAGAAGAATCATTCTTCATGATAATGTTTTACATGATGGTTCTTTTTACCATGCGTTTTAAAATGAATTGCTTGCTCAACTATGAGTGAATGAATAGAAGAAACAAAATATATTTTGTGTACTTTATTGGTCAGTCAGGTGTGGTCGCTGGCCAGGCCTGTGACTCGTTCTGTGCTAAGGTTGATGGGCAGTGGATGGAACACAGCCTGGGGATGTCCGCAGGGAAGAGTGTGTGGTTGCCAGAATCTAATCATTTGGTAGGCGTCTGCAACCAAAGAAAAAAGAAAACAGCAAACTGAACAATCTGCCAAAAACATCATGCAATTTCTGGGCCACTCTAAAATGCCAAGGGAAGCCGGATCTCCTTCCCTGGCTTGATAGTTTTCTTAAATTACAGCCTAACTTCCTTCCCTGTTCAGCAGCATTTTTCCAATTGACTTTTTTAAATTTGGGACAGAGAAAACTAGAGAAATAGCAGAACACTAGATTGAAGTGAGAGTGTGCTAAGGTTGTGATTAATAGATGCATATAGCAATGAAATGTCTGTCATTCACAGAGCATTTTCCCCTGGCACTCAGGTTACATGGACTGAAACAGCGTTTGTCCGCATTAGTGAGGGCCCAGCTTTTCCCCTTCCTGTCTGCCTGCTGGTAAAGGAGAGGGGCCAGAGCGCAATGGCATGACGGTCAGTGGCACCCACCCTGCATTTCCATTGGCGCCTGCTGTCCGGGCCAAGGCTGAAAAAGGTGAAACAGTTGATATATACACTCCTACACACAAGGCCATCAGAAATACGTGAGAGGCCACCTCTGCATCATGGAATGAGTTGGTATGCTTTCAGTGTCAAGAGAAAAACAGCAGGAGACATGTTGATTCTATCTTATCGACAGGCAGTATAGATCCATTCTGGCTGCAGCAGGAATGTGAACTCTGAGTGGCAAAGCGGATGCTGATTTCAGACAGCCAATACCCAAGTTTATGAAATACTTCTTCTACTCAAAGCTTGAGGTGCTCACTGGTATGATATACTATCTGCCTTTGCCACACCGCAGCAGAAAAGAATAAATGAAACTAATCAACTTTGGGTGACATGCTGGCATTTGGCTCAGTCAGTGTTGATAGTTAAAACGCCATGATTTGGATACGTATTTCATTACGTGTGCTTTTGATTTAAGCACAGAGGAGTGACCTGCCTAAGGCAAAGCCACACAAAACGGTGATTCACTGCCTTTGTGTAAATATTCTTTTTGGCTCTTGTCTTTTGGTGGTGTCTCAGTATGACTTTTCCAGAGTAAGGGTGACCTGCCGTGGTTGTGTCGGGCCAGTCGGGGGCCTTCCTCGCTTCATTAATTCAATTCAGCCTCACAAAACACCACTTGTCCTTCATAGGACTCTAGGTAGAGTGTACTGCATACACATGATAATGACACTGCAGACACACCGCTTGTTGTCACCCTTAAACTAATACAGTGTGTGTGTGTGTGTGTATCAAATTATTTAATGAAGTTTTCAAATTGTACATGTACATGTTAGTTGTGGGAATTATAGAGTATTCAAGTCTGCCTGCATGAGTGCTAATCATGAAGTCTAATGTGGATTCTAAATTCAATAACTGACTGAATCAATATCTGACCATAAATTGAAACATAAGACCCTAACAGCAGACAAAGTCTTGATTCAGAATTTGTGTCTCTTTTGAAGTCACGGCCAGCAGATGAACTGAGCCATCCATCACAGCTAAAAGATAAAAAGCAAACCTACCTCAGTCATTTTTGTCTTGGTGTGCGATAAGCTCCTTGCTGAAGGAAACCTGATACAGTATAGTTAGGATTGACACACTTAAATACATTTAATGACTGTGTACAAGTTCTTAGTCTGGGTCACATCCTGCAAACTCACAGCAATTCATTTCTATCTTGGAGAGCAGGTTTTAAAATGTTTTACTTGGTCATTTTAATAAAGTGTTGCAAATGTTAAATAGAATGAAAATTTATGGAATTTGTTGTAAGTTACTGAGAAAAACAAAATCTGAAAAATGAAAACATGAGGAGCTAAAAATGATAATTATTGTCAAATAAAACTAAAATAAACTAGTTAATAAACTAAAAAATGAAGAGTGAGGAAAACAAGCAATGAGAGGGAGAACCAAGGAGAGGAAGATAGAGGCACCAGGTAAGCGCTGGCACAAAAGCTTGTGTGGTTCAGAAAACACTTTGATAGGCAAATGGAAGCACTTACATTTATTACCAGCTCTCTCTTGTTTTTGTCATGATGAGCAATTTCACCCTGAAAAAACAACTCCTACTAATTGCTAATAATTGAGAATGATGTCAGCCATATTGGCTTAGTTCAGAGGTCAGAGGCCTGTGCTGAGTGCCAGCTGAAATTGGGACATGCCAAATTTGCCAAAATACCTGTCCACTGTTAGGGGCGATCACTATCGGGATTATGATTCCCGATATGTTATGTTATGCAGTTTGTTGGCAGTTTCAGGCGCCACACTTTGGAATCATGATTTTTAATGATGTGTCAGGCTGTATAAAGAAGACTCCTGAAGCCATCAGATTGTCCACTGACATATGGAATCATAATCCATGGCTCTTATCCCAAAGCACTTAAACACATATTTAGATAGAAGCAAGTTAGCATTACAAAGATGCTGAAATAGGGCAGGAGTTCAGTAGTGTTGTCTCCAAGGTGAGTCTAATACTGCAGTTTGCATTGCACTTGCTCCTCAATCTTTAAGCACCTTTAGCTGTTGCATAGACAAAACTCGTCAACCTATCCCTCAATTAAGCCACATTTCATCAAAACCAATCCCGATAGGACCTATAGAACTGTGCTTGCTGAGCCCTTGGCTCTTTTGCTTTGGAAACCCCACAGTGGCCCTTTGATGGGAATCGCAGATCTGTCCTGGTCAGGCAGCTGCTAGAGAGATCATCGTCTGAGTTTGCATGGCACACGCTGAGAGGCCCAAGCACCATGGGGGAAGCTCTCCCAGATAATTTCCATAAATATGAGTAATGTGCCTCTTTTCCACTTTGGTGAAGGTCCCTTAGGGAGGACATGGGGATGGATGCGTACGCCATGATATCCGCAGACAAATAACTTATCCGCAAATGTGCTTCTGGATTTACAGAGATTTGTTGATTGCTGTTTAGTGGCAAAGACCAAGAATTTGATGAGGGCAAGATTTGGCCCCCCGACTAGCAGCAGCTTCCTTGTGCTTCCCGATGTGTCAAAGAGGCAATAACTTAAATGGTTGCAAACTGCTGTGCTTCAGCCATCTCCTGAGCATGTGGTGTCTTTTATATACATGAGCGCTGATAGCGAGTACGTGAAGATTGAAAGTGGCTGATTGCATGTCATTGTTCTTGGCTAAAATACCAATGACGAGATTTCAATCTCTCAAAATCATCACATCTTCAAAGTCCTGATATAATTATGCAGAATGTTATGTGGTTTCCACGTAAATGGAGAGAAAGAATGACACAGAACTGAATAAAAGGTTAAAGACACTATTGTAAAAATCTATTACCCACTTTAGGACACAGGGGACCATCAACTGGACTCAAGTATAAAACCAATGAATCAATTTCCCCAAACTCAGGAACTGCAGAAAGTTCACTTGTTCTCACTTTTGTAGTTTTCCAGAATTTAAAATAGTTGGTTTTATTTTCTTCAAACAGCAATAAAATAGATACTTTGAATCCCAGTGTCACGGTCCATTTCATCCATGTCATCCTTCTGTTTTGGCAGTGGTCGCTCTGCATCCCCTATATACCTGCTTTTAGGCACAATTAACTCCATAAAGAAAGGCTTGCATGGCTCAGGGGACAACTTCAAAAATCCAAAATCAAAAGAAGCTTTCTGTAAAAAACATTGTTTCTGCCAATGTTGGAGTGAGGCAGAGAAAAGAGAGGGATGGTAATGGCTTTTCTTCATTGCATGAACAGATAGAGAAAGACCATAAAAATAGGAACACTCCTCTTTTGAGGAGGAAAACTCTTTATTCTGACACTTTATTTGTACCTACTTGTTGAGTAACAATACTGTATGTGAATTGACTCTAAACGGCCATTGAAAATGACATTCAAATACCCAGCACTTTCCTGCCAAGTCTGGGTATAGATATAGTCTGGGAAGCTGGGAAGTTCTTTTCCTGGACTACTAACATACTAACATTTTAAAATCATTAAATCATACAGAGGAGAACAATGATTTCTGCAGCTGACAAGGTTTAAAGAAAAAAAAAGTTTCAAATTTGAATCCTGAACAATATAGTGTATATCTCTGTTTTTCAATGCAGCTGCAGTGAATCCAAGTCTATTTCAACAACTCCAACCAGATTCAAGAACTTCAACTCCCAAGATTCATTTGCCCCTTTCTCATTGCAATCACTGCAGATGTTGTTCCACATTGCAGTAATAGGGGCAAAAGGCAACGGCTCCATTCTTTTGTCAGTTTATACTGATTAAATCTCAGTATATAATGATTGTTCAAGCAACAAGATGACGAGAGAATATTTTGGGTTATTATTCTTTGAAATGCTATTTGTAATTCAGTGTTCATCCTGCTCTGCTACTATCCCCTGCCTCCCCTTCGTCACTTCCACACACTGTAAGTTCAACTGTGCTTGGGACAGTAAATCAAACTCCTCTGAGGAAACCATTTATAAAAAGCTGACATCTGGCTTCCTTTTTCTGATTGCTGATTACACCTCAGAGTTTTTGAATGCAGCTTTGCTAGTCACCTCTGGACCAGCACAGGACGAGGTTAAAAAACCTCCGAGCTGTAAATTAGCCACATATATTATCTATGGCCCCAAATTTGATTCGTTGATCACCATCTCCTTGTATGTAAGGCCCCCTATCCTGGAAATGATGAAAGAGAAGAGAAAGCCCCTAATGGCTTTACCAGAGCGCTGAATCCTTGCCTTGTCTAATATTAAATCACTGCTTATATTTCTTACATCTGGCTCAGCTTTGAATGGCAGGACAGGCAGTAGTCACAAACCAGCGCCTAACAAAAATATGGATTGTGTCTCAGCATAAGTCAACACTGGGCAGCAATGTGTGCCTGAATGGACCCATTAATGCTGTTGTGTATGCCCCCAGTGTGAGTTACGCTGAAGATTTAACAACATAGCGCATGCCAAGGTCAGGAATTTTTTTGCTTTTATGCAATGTCCCTTTCTGAGGTCAGCTTTTAAGTGTGACATGCACAGAACAAAAAAACAATCGTCCCATGGCTGTTTGAAGAATTAGGATTTGCAAATGAAGTGTATCGATAGCATCATAAATCAGTTTGATTGAATTTTCATAGCAGTATCTCCTCTTCTCACAAAGTTAAAAACAAATCCGCAAGCTCAAATTGTACTATGTATTGAAGTGGCTACGTCACCGAACATGTCTGGGACAAGAACAGCTAAAGTATTCCATTATTCCACCAGTCTCAAAGAGCTGTCTCTATGATTCTTTAAGAAGCCATAATAGGCATTACTCATCCACATCAATCATCCAGTAGAAACAGTTATTCATATTTCCTCAACACGTCTACAGGTGGTTGAGAGGGAAGGGAGAGATTATGTGCATAATTTGAAGATGATTTGGCATTTGGAAGTATGGTGGTTGTGGGATTGATGCTGCTGTGGCAGCTAATAATAACCAGCTAATAATAACCAATCAGGATGTGGATAGCTGCAATGGTTCACAGAGCAAAACTTTAGCAGCATTTATCCATGAGGAAATATGCTATCACACTATTTAGGTAATGTGAAACAAGTACACCCCCTCTGATCAAAGCCTGCATTTGGACAGGTACATTTTTGTGCCAAGAAAGCAATTGTAGCAACCCTAGCAACGAAGCACCCATTGCTGCTAGCTTACCCCTTACAAGCTCTCTGTCTCCTTCACATTGCTATGGTCCCATCCATGGCCGACTCTGAAGGTGTCGTAAAAAAAAAAAAAAAAAAAAAAAAAAAA
>OOFE01007222.1:1235-11799 GCA_900323365.1 Monocentris japonica | reverse complement strand
GAGTTTTGAAAAAAAAAAAAAAAAAAAAAAAAAAAAAGGCAAAAGGCCTCTTTCATCAGTAATTGATAGGTGCTTGTTTTGGTTCAATGGAATTGTGTCAGTCTTGCCACTACGTGTTAGGAATATATCAGAGTTGGAGCGGTCCGAGAAGGTGGGGGAGATGGTGGAAACAACTGTGTCATGACCAGAGAGAGTGGCACATACGCCAGGCTTGTCAGGATGACTAATAGCCCAGGGCAACAGGTCTCACTGTGGGGTGTTAACAATCAGCCAGGCCTGAGGTGGTAGCCTGACAGCCAACACCATGACTTGGCTAGGAGTTGGTCACCTGCACTTTGTAAACAGGACCTTTGTCTCGCCAAACTCTATTCAACTATTTTATTTCTGTTTTACTGCAATTGATAGCTAACTTTGCTCCCATGTGCATAAAATGTTTCATGATCCTGAAACCAAGGCAAATCTTTGAAAACAGTGTAGCATCAAAAATACATTAGCATCAACAGGAAAGTAGATATCTGAACGCTGAAGTTATGTCAGTTTTATGTACAAAGCTTCTGATTTTCATATTAACTTAAGTTAAATGAAGAACTGGATCAAATTAAATTAAAATGACTTCAAGAAATAAATGATCTAAATATAAAGCCGCTTTGTATTACATCCTAACCCATCAAATCCAATCAAATTACATGCATCATTTACTCCTGTTGCTGAAACTGAGAATCTTTATTTGACAAGTTACCTCAGAATGCAGTTCATCAATTCAAAGTGACATTTACACTCTCACTCACCCATGGGGGCTTAAAGGAAAAACCTGCTTGCTCAACATACTGTCACAATATCACGTTTTCATTTTTCAGAAATGCATGGTTAAATTCATGTGGCTAGCACCCTCAGATGTATTACAAGGCTAAGTATAGTGTAGGTCATCTTATACCCATCTTGTAAAACTGTAATTTTTAGGCCGTGAAACAAAGTGGTGTATCTCTGGACCACAAGCAACTAAGCCTCAAGCATGCTATATTCCTGTGCACCCAAAAACCATGTTCTTGATATATAATCTAATAGAGAATGAAATAATAATATGTTTAAGAATACATAAAAATGAAAAATAAGGAAAATGTCTTCACCAACTTGGGTCATTACCATCTAATATTAGAGTGTGTAAAATAATACTTAACTCGTAGACAGCCACCAGCTTGACAACTTTTTGAGACGCCCTGATGAAAAATGAGAAGCTTGTCTGTCGGCCAGCTTCCTGTTCGCGTCGAATTCCCTTTCGAGGTGATTTAGACTTTTCCCTCTAGAACTTGTCTTGTGACCAAGTGCAGGATGAAGACGGACATGGTGACAGAAAAAAATACCTGCAAGACGTGATGTGCGTCACACTCCCCTAAAAATAAACCTGGGGAAAAGACGCATTATTTTTAGCCCTGATCTGGCTCATTTTTCCTTAATATTGCATGTTGTAAGTCAGGGCCACAGACTGAGTGCTTGCAGGTATTTAGACTGGAGCAGACATAGCAGCGGGGTGCCGAGCCATGGGCTAATGGGCCGTACAGTTAAAGCTCCTATCCCACTGCCTCTGAGCAGCACTCAGGAGAGCTGTTTTCCTCCAGGCTTACCGGTACACACTGCCATTACAGAGCACATTGGACATTACATGCACCTGGCCATGTGCATCCAATACCCCACATGTTGACAGCTAGAAAGACCCGTGCAACTGACAGCACAGTCTGGAAAACAGTGTGCACACCCAGTGCATCTGATTTTCAGAGATAAAACATTTAGCATTATGAGAATTAGATATGATCCTATCTCGAGTGTTGACCAAAGTGCCGTAAAAATCTAACCTTAGTGACGTCATCCACACAAAACAAATATCACACCTATCTGCGTCCAGACTGCACTGACTACTACGGTTTCCATTTTGGGAACACTGGCTGACGTCTCTTCCACTTATGTCTGTTCATTTGCACATCAGTGTAACGCAAGAACTCAGGTTTGTTAAAAGAGTGTTAACAGCCAATTAGTCAAGAGTAGAGGTGGCTGGTTTTACATTGCTCTGGAAGACAAGGGCTTTCCAAGGAATTTTATTTTCCAGGTGTGTTAAGCCGTTTTTATATGGTGTGGGCAGACAGGCTTGCCCACCCTGTAAACAGCAATGTAGAATGTGTCAGGACAATAAAAAAGACCACCAAAATTTAGTTTTCAGGGTTAATTGACTTCTGTTCATGGGAGAATCAGCTTGGTGAAAGCTGATCAGCCAGTTGGTGGGGGCTGTTCTGGAAATAACCGCGCTGAGGTGGGTTTCCCAATAGCGAATGATCTTGAGAACTCACAACATACTTCACGCACAGTTTCAAGAAAGTTCTTGAAAATTACTCGTGGGTTTCCCAAAGGACGTCATGACGAAAACATTTCAAGACCTACTTGAAGCAGGTTCAACTTCAAGAACACTGTCACTGTAAGGCATCACAGGTTGATGAAAGGAATTATTGATTTGCCGAGCTAGAAGCATCACAGGTCCATTGGAAAATCTTCATTTCGCAAATAACATTTGAATTAGATATGGGTTATACAACTATGAACTTTATCTTGTTGTATATTGTATATTTTGAATGTAGGCTATGATACACATATATATTTACATGCACAAATAAAATATATTGCAATTTGATTCCATTTATCACTTTTAGCCTGTAGGGCAGAGAATACTCAAAGCTTCAGCTTACTCCTAATGACATTATAGGTTACTGCTGTGTGGTGCATGAGCCACGTGATTCATCATTCAATGCACTCTTTTGATTTAAAATAGATGATCAGAGATGAATTCATTGTCAACAAATTTCATCTTCTCCTTCTCATGACTTGCACATCATCCTTAGTGTGTCAATCACCTTGTCATATGCTATAATCAACACTTAGCATAGGCTCGAATTTGGTGAAACCTAATAATAAACACATTGGTGAAAGAGAGAGAGTGTTATTTATTTATTTCACAATAAGGGCCAGATTAAAAAAATGAAATACTAATGCTTTTGATGCTGTGGAGCGAAGTTTCTTGAAATGAATAGTTTTGGTAAGAGCGCTGTCTGCAGTGTTGGATCTTGCCTTCATTCACGACACCTACAAAGACATCTGTGAAATCTCACGACGAGGATGCCAGGATGCTGTGAAGAAACGAGACATTTCACACACTACTTGAGTTACGAATGGTTTCGGGAAACACTCGTGAAATGAACCAATATCTTCAAGTAGCTCTTCAAGATATTGCTTCATTTCACGATTTTCTGTTCGGGAAACCTCCCCCTGGTTTTAAAATGCAGATATACCTGACTTCATCTGCAGAGGAGTATGCTTGACAAAACTGTGCCTAGTGTCACCTAATGTTCATGATCATACCACTGGCACTGGCATCTCGGGGTTTTCTATTTATATATGGGCTATATTGTTTGAACAACAGTATTTACAACTATTTACCTCTGATAGGACACTTACCTGCATGTCATCTGCTACTTCATTGTTACTTCAACAACAGTTTCTCATAGGAAACATTTATACAACTTTGTTAATAGCAAAACATTAACTTATGAACTTCTTCTTTGCTAAAATCTGGTATAATTGGCATGTGAGGTTGAAATCTAAATGATCTGCGTATCATATTTCTCTCAGGGCAGTTGTTTTTGTGAGTCATCTGAGGGGAATATTTTTCGTCCGATCCAGAGATGTGACTGCCTGAGGTCTTGGCAAAGTCCTGCACAGTCCAGGAAAAACTCCGCTGAGCACTTGTGATTAAGTGTCTTTATTTAAGCCCATGAACTCAAATGAGCAATCAGAGCCAAGCCAAGCCTCCTAACTTCCTCAAAAATCATGTCGCTGGAAGCTCTGAATAGTGTTACCGACTATCATCATGTCTCTCCTGTCTGGTGGCACTGAAATTTGCAGACATTGTACCGCCGCAGGCACAGGTCTAGACGAAAACATCTTATTGCTGAATTCACTGAAGTGGCAAATTTTGAATGAAACAAAACGTTTAGGCACAAATATCTTGACCTGCATTTGTTTTTTTTGTTTTTTATACAATCTAGTGGCTATAAAATATTCATACGATACTAATTTTGCAGTAATCTTTCATATAAGCAATGCATTACTTTTACATTTCTGACAAAACCAAATTATGTCTCTATTTACAGCATTATGGTAGCACACACTGACAAAATAATCACCTGCGTCAGACCATTCTTGTCCTGGCCTATAGTTCTTCCCTCTAAACGGACAGATCTGGGACATTCTGTCTCTTGGCCTCAATCCACAAGTCTACAGTGACCTTATTTCAATGTTCATCTGTGCTATCATAACCTTATATTTTAACTTTGTTGTTGTTAACGTTTTCATTTATTCTTAAACTTTCCACAGCTTTTTTTTGTGTGTATTTTGAAGCCAACAATATTTGAGATTTTCTTAGAAGCTGTTGCATAAGGAAGCAAAAAACGTGGTAAGATAAAAAAACAAAACAAAACAAAAGAGGTTGAGAAATATAAGACGTCTGGATGATAAAGCATGTTTTGTTTTCTGTGGTATTTATGAATGATTTTGTGTTCCTGTGCACTGGCAGCCCGGTCCTGCTTCTACCTGTTTGACGGTGAAATTCCCACATTCTCTCTGTCTTGCTCACATCACTCAGGCCGATGAGCAGATAACGTCAAGGAAGTTGGCACATGGATGTACTTTTATTTAGTCTTCTTAAGGAGTGCAACTTATAGTTCCTATGATATGCTGTGTGATAAAAGTATACGTCACTGGTGCCTGACACCCACTGCTTGTTTCATTTCCACATCATTCAAAATCCCCAACAAGCCAAAAGCTCTACTAAACTGTGCTGACCTCATTCAGTATTAACAAACAGCTTTTCATTGTCAGTTCTGCACATGTTCACCCGTGTTTATGTGATGGAGCTTATCATCCAGATCATTTTTTTTTCCATAAACCCACGTTTCATCAGTTATCAGAGGGATGAGGGGTGTGACTGCATCTACCCACGTTCAACACACAGGTATGACTCTAGCTGGGTGTGGGGGCTAAGTGGGTGTGGGTGGCCAGACATGCTAAAACGCTCTATATTTAGAGCCGTTAAAAGGCATGATGTCAGCCTTTACTGCGTTAAACACAACAACACACCTCAGGGTGATTCAGTGGCACTAACTTGTGAGACCCAGCCCGGCCTGTCACTTCAGCCGCTGGAGCAAAACGAGACAAGTATCAGGGAACGCTGAACAGAGAACTGTCACACATTTAACACAGTTATGTATCACTGACATGCTTATGAAGATGGATAGATATCCTTTTGCTTGCTTTTTGGTTTGATTCTTACATGTGTCACAATGATCTTAGTAAGAAAGTAAAGGAAAGTAGAAGAAAGCAAAGCATAATCACCAGACGTGTCTATCAGGGTATCCATGTCTGCCACAGGTTTGACAGACAGATAATTTGATATAGTAGTATGTCTACATACGGGAATGACATCAACGTGTCAGAAGATAGCATTCCAGCAGCCTCTCTTTTGCAAGGCTGAATTCCTTCTGCGATAGGCTGGACCATCACAGAATATGTATTCATACCTGACAGCACAGCCTGCCGTCATAATCCTAACGCTGATGACAGACACAATTATATTGTGGGTTGGCTGGGGTGGGGTGGGGGGTTGGCTTTGTTTCTGTGTATCTGTATAACTATGTATTTCTATGTGTGTTTGTGTGCATGCATCTACTATATCAGTACAAGAGTGTGTGTCACAGCAGGTTCAGACGCCCCACACACTAACCTGTTTAACTCACTCGGCGCCTGAGCCACTGATGGGGGCCCTTTACTGCTCCTGGCTGGTCCAGCCCCCTAAAACAAGCTCCCCGGCCGAGGCAGCGGTTAGAGCCCAAACCAAGCCTCCATTCACCCCATCAACCCAGCTGTTTATTTTCAGAGGCATTAGAGGAAACACTCGACAGGGCTTATCAGATCCAAACAGTCGCACTTCTTTGTTATTTTACACACAGGCCTCCTCTCAACTCAGCCTCATTTTCAGTAATTGTTTTCTTTCTTGCTTGGTAGAATAACACGGAGGGGTACATTTAACACAAGTGGTAAGGGAATCCCTCAGTGTAAACAAGGCAGATACAATGCACACTGGGATTTTATCTGAGCCATTTCTGTTACTCTGTGTTTTTTAAGGGCAGAGCTGGAGCAAATATTGGATTTTTTAGGTACATATGTTAAAGTGAAATTGGTGAAATGGAATACAGGCTTTTCAACCTCCCATACAGCAAGCCTCTGTGACTGTCACTTACTGTGTCAGTTGCTTAACCTAGATATTCAACACTCTTGCTGGTGTTGGATATCTTAAGATACCGTGTTCATATGCATTGCATTTCATGATGGTCATTGTTTATGGTGCACGGTGCATGATTCAGTGGAGCTGGAGAGAAATGCCTTCATGAGATTTAAAGCAGAAAAAGAGAAAACCTCCATCCATGCTTTATTTTTTTTTTACTGTACATCTTCTCCAATCAGTCATGTCAATTTTTACCTTCAAACAAGCTATTATATTCTCACAGCAGAACAGAAATCATTTGCTACTTAAAAATCATGCCAACTCACATGGATAAGCTGTAAAACTATTTGGCACAAAGAGTATGTTGTGATGTCAGAGCAGGGGGAGTTGTTGTGACATTGTAGTACACAGGGTCAACATGGTGGCAGTGTTGCACTGTCTTGGGGACACCTGGAGCCTCCTGTGCCTGCTGAGGATTATCAAGCAGCTACACGAATCGACAAGCTGATCAAAACAAATTTAGATGTTCGATTTACTGGCATATATTTAAAATGTGGAGGCATAGAGAGGTCAGATAAAAGGTCTTCATGATGGATTTCAGATCTAATCATTTCTACATATCGTGAAAGACAGCTTCAGTCGAAAAATCAGTGAGTGTTTACAGTCACTCATGACTGACAACACAACCTCTGTTCACCCGCAAAGTCCTCAGACAAGCCAGCGTTGCAGCAGAGTATCAAGGCAAACTTCATCCAAACCCCTTCAGTCTGCCTCCAGCTGCCAGCGGGGGCTCTCGTAGATGGGCCGTGCTCTACTCTGCCAACTGCGCCATAAAATAAACACACAGTAAATCCAGCATGATTAACATTAATCATGATCACGTCACTATTAATGCACTGACTGAGGGCCATACAGTGAAATCACACTGACCTAGACTCTCGTCTGCTGAGGGGGAGGGTCAACACAGACAGGGAGACCTTCAAGGACTAAGCTGTGATAACGGATGAAAATGCATTAGAAGCGAAATTAAAATGCAGTGCAGTGAACAGGTTTCAGACTGCAAATGGCACAAAATTCACAAATCAACATAGGTGTCAGACACGGTAAACTTCACTTTATTTGTGTGACCCCTGTATCTGGAGTGAGCACTGCTTTGAAAACATGCAACTTTCGGGAAAGACATTCATTTAAAGGCCTCTTTTCAACTGTGGCAGTGCCAGACACAGTTTGACTAAAAGGTCCCGCAAGGCTTGTAACTTATTGTCGGGGATTGGATTTCAGCTAAAATTAGCCATCAGACCCAATTTATTACCCTGATTGAGGACTCTGAAAATGCCAGTAACGGCCTCCCCATAACATAGGCTAAGCCCTGGGTTGGAGATATAATGTTGCAATTTAATTTAACCCACATCACTTGTAAGGCAAATGTGTAAAAACGGTACTAATAGTAGCTTAGGTTTCCCCAAAGTATTGCACCGGCCCGAGAGGCTTGGAAAAACAGCAAAATCCCCTACCAATTTTATGGAGGTGGCAAAACAAGCGTCTTTCCTTCGGTGGCTTGACTTATTAAACCCACTGGAGGCTCTGAGTTATGAAACAATTGACCAAATTCAAACTGGCACATTATGGCATGGGCGTTTTTAAAACAATACGCACAACAGTTAAGGCACCGCAAACAGGATCTGATCAGAGTTAAAGCAGTCGTATAACTTTCTCTTCATTTCATTCATGATACGAAATACATTTGAGCTTTATTGCACTACACCTAACATAGTGCATTATACTGTAATATGTTTAAGATACAGTCAGCAATGACCCAGAGGGATTGATTTCAGTGTAGTAGCCATTCATAACTAAATGGCGCTGTTTATGGGGCCTGTCACATCAGTTTACCATCGTAAATCATTTGACTGTGGCATCAGAGTGCAGCTGTGAGTTCTTTGTGCTCTAAAGCCAGCCCTCACGTCCACGGAAACTTCACACATGACAATAAAACAGTTTTATTATAATTCTTTATCATTCTGCTGATCTCAATTTGAATGAACAGTGGCAACAGTGTTTCTCCAGTGTTTTTGCACACAAGGGGTACCTGAAGACAAATGTCCTTTTGATTGAAAAGTCATTTGCTCCTCGGCGTTTAACCAGAGGTGTTGATTCTGAGAAAATGACTGCTAGTGCCTCCCTCTAGCCTTTTTTCTATTAAATATGAAAACAGGCCAAATGGTGCTATTACCCCCCACCCTCCCAACACTAGCTGTGAAATAATAGAGGATCATCCAGTAATACTTTGCAGTCTAGACAGGTCTGCTGCTTGAAACCTCTAAACTGGCTCTGAACACTGCTACCTTAGGACAGGCACTGCCCCTGGCTCTGGACAAGGACTAGAATAAGAGCCAGACTCTCCCCTCTCCTATGTCATGCACTCTCTCACAAGCAGGGTGTGCCTCACTCTGTTGGTTTATGCCTTCGTGGTTAGGTGAGAGACTAGTTATTCAGCTTCCTGAACCCTTGCAATATGAGCAGACGACGATAGGGAAGCGCAGAAATGGTGCTATAGGAGGAGGAACAGAAATACATTTCCTTCTTGCTTTCCTTCTTTCTGCTGGGATTATCTGAATGGAGATCCTTTCCCAGGGCGCAGTATGGATTCCTGCACTTCTGTGGTTGGCATAAATGCACGCCTCATGGCACAGATCCTGGCCCGTGGCACTGGCATCATTCTAGCCCACACCCAGTGCCATGCTCCACACTCTTGACCACTGACATCTTCTCACTTTGACCAAAGACTGTAAACACCAATGGAATGGACCACACACACTTTTCATTTTTGAGTGAGCTGCCTGGTGCTCATGCAGAGGCATGCATAGGGACACACACACATACTTGCAGTTAAAGACGTTCACATGCCCGCATGCACTTAAGATCAGCTCACCCAGACAGACAGCACACCATGGCTAGGCTGTTTTACACAGCCATAGCAGAGGAAATAGAGTTGCCTACTTAAAGAAAAGGGTCAGGAGGTGGGGAGAATGGGCCATTGGTGGATACAGTAACCACCTTGATAACAACCTAATCTCACAGACATATGCAACTTGATGCTGACCAACTAATACATCATGACAACCATGAGTATGATAGATCGTACTCTAATGCAACAGATAAATCTGATAAGATATGATATAAGATGGTGTACGCTCAGCAAATGCTCCACCAAGCTGTTCTTAAGTTAGTGAAAACACATAAGCAACCATTTTGAAAATGCTGGAGTGCAGTGGTGAGATACACCCAAGTTTTATCAAAATCTAATAAGCAGTGTCTGAGAAATGGAAGATTCTGAGAAATTGTGTGTGACACATGGGCAAACAAACAAATGATGTAGCAGCCCCTTGAGCCAATCACTGTAATTTAAACAATACCAAAATGCAGTGGTGAGATATGGCATATGATGGACAGGGGGATGAATGAACAAACAAAAGAATGGAGACTGATTTTATCAAGGAAAAAAACAGGACATGAGAACCTCTAGTAACAGTTACGCAATATCTTAAATAGTACTAATGTAAACCAGCGGAGATTGCATAGTAAGGCAATAGGTGAGGTACTGTAGGAAGTGGGCTGTTTGTACTGCACGACAATGTGTACTTTGCAGGTCTCTGCGGGTTAGAGCAGTGTGTATATAAAGACCAAGCTGTACAGTAGCTGACCACTTGGTGACAGACATTAGTTGACAGGCAGGGCCACGCCACTTCTAGTGGCCAGGACCTCATAGGCGCTGCAGCTATTTATCTATTAGTACGAGGCAAGTATCTCAACTGCCACTGAAATTTGAAAGAAAAGGGTCATCATGATTCCTGCGAAAATATATGAAATCTAATTTGTTAATAGTGAGCAGCCTGGACAGTACTTTCTGTGCTGATTTGATGACTTTAGCGGCTTTCTACTGTAATAAACCCCTCTGCTTGGAGCACTTCTCTCTTAAGCACCTAATTAGTAGAAAGCCCAAGGCACCAATCATTTGCTAAAACACTTTTAGAAGTCTGAGATTTCCGAGTTCATCCTGCTGCAAACTCCACAGACGTAAATGTTTTAACAAATACCCTCTTAGCACCCAGCCAGCCTGTCTGATGTTCCCCCAGCTAACACACTCTCACTGGGTGAGATTTACAACCCCAGGCGGGGTCGGGGGCTGGGGGCCAGGGGCTGGGGACCTGTGTGGGAGGGTGTATGCGGGGTGTTGTGCTA
>OOFE01007219.1:57009-70584 GCA_900323365.1 Monocentris japonica | reverse complement strand
ACCCCAACCCCTCTCCACCTCTCCCACCTCCCCTCCCTCCCCTCCTCCTGTGCGTCTTGCTGGAGAGATTTTCACCAACCTACGTCCATGACAACCTATCAAAACCAGTCAAATGCCAGGAGTCCTTTCAATTCCAAAGACTCCTTTTCTCTCCCTCTCTCCCCCTTCCCTCTCTTTCTCTCTGGACTGAAGGAGCTGATGACATTGAACTGTCAGTCAATCAGCTAGAATATGTCATGAGGATAGTTCAACAGAACACAGAAAGAATCCAATCAAAGAAACATCAGGAGTATCCCTAAGCAGCAGTGGTCATGTGCACCCTATGAAGGATTTTCACTTTTTATCTCTTTGAACTCACATGTAAGCACTTCTACAGTATACAGTCCCTTTTATGAATAAGCTGTAGTTAAATGTCCTTTTGATTTTGTTTTCTTAACGTCTTTGTTTGCTTTGTCTACAGTGGTAGTGAATGGTGTCTCCTCTGTGTTGAGTCTCTGCATTGTAATCTCGTTACCTATGCTGACAGGTGTGATGCTTGAGTTTGAACCGTGTCTTGCTCCGTTTTAATAGACTGTTGATAGTTAGCATGTCTGAAAAGACACGACAGTTTAGTGCACTGGGACGAGAGTCCCGTGGTTTAGAATGATAAATGGCCTATAAGTACTCACTGCAGAAAATGTCCATCTCAACAAGTCATTTAGTGTCATGTTCAGATCTGCCAGCGGGGTGAGCTATTTTCACAAGTGGCAATATGTTGAAATAAGGCACATCACTCCACTAGTATCAAGATATTACTTGGTTCAAGAAAATTCTTCAGGAAAGTTGATTTGTATTAGAAATACCTCAGCTGATTGGCAGATTTTGTTCACTATTTTTGAGACTCAATGCCATACTAAATGACTTGTCAAGATGGACATGTGTTGCAGTGCTCAGCATGACTGCCAGGTGAAATAGTCTATTAATGGGTACCTTGTCTAAGCTCTTACCACAGTCAAACACACCCGTTTAGGGAATCTGAATTATGGGTATCGTCTTCTGGCATTACATGTTCCAGAATAAAGTACTGAACTGAGAACGCAAATTAAAACACTCGGTGCCAACGTGGAGAGACATTTTGCCAAGCATGTTATCTGTGGCTGTTATTCCAACCACATGGGGTTTCTAAATATCAACAGCATGTCTGGAAGTGGATCCAGAGGTTTGTAACCCCTGGCATCTCTCTGCTCGGTGCATGTGCTCTACATTACAGGAGGGATACTATCATTATTCCCTTGTGCCACTTTCTCTTTTACTTTACTGTCATTCTTTTTCTTACACCATATAGTATTATCATTTATATCATTATGCACCAGCAATAGGTCACCAAGTTTGAAGAACGAATATGCAAAGTCTTTTTTTTTTTTTTTTGTCCTCAGTATGAAGGATCAGCAAATGAAGTATTAGTTTTTTGTAACTAATGTAAAAACACAGGTTTTATAGAATTGTACAGTTGTTCTTTTGTTGCTGCTTTTTGGGGTGTTGGAAGTGTATTTTTTCCAGAAAAGAGGGGGGAAAGCCATCTGTCAACGTGTAGTATCCAGATTTGTGCCTGCCGATGTTATGGTCTTATTGAGTTTTCAGATGAAGATATATATGAATCTATATATGAAGATAACACTAGTCTCAAACTCCAGGTTTATAGGTTTTTATGAAGATTTTTGTCCTCACGTTACATATTATAATTTTTCTAAAGTATGGATAAGTATGCCTTTTCAATGTGCTCTGTTTTTTTTCTTGCCTCTACTTCAAGTGTTTATTCATTTTCTGCTTTCTCTTATAGCAATTGTGGCACTGAGTTGCTTTTTCTGCTCACTCTTTGAACTACCAATGATACATGGATTTTCTGCAAATGTAATTTGTTCAGCGCCTTTTTAAAGTATGTTCTGGTTTTATCACAACTGAGGTGTGTCATTTAATAATGTTGGTATGAAGGAGACCCACATAGTTTAGACCCTGGAGTTTGAGACAAATCAGCAAAAATGAAGTAAGAGAAAAACAAGCCTAGCCTATGTGTTTTTTTTTCCTCTGATGTTTTTTGTTTGCCTCCAATGTTCAGAGCAGCAGTGCATGGCCTGCTGTTTTCAGACTGTAAAAATGCATTTATTTTAAAAAATAAAAGTAATTTTTATTTAAGCTAAGTTGTCTTTGTTTCTGTCTTCTGTATTGAGTGTAGGTCATTTTCCAGAAGACTGAATTTTAAAAGGTAGGGAGTCCACCACTTGCACTTTTTGTGCAAGATTGAAATACAAGGTATGATAAAAAAGAAAAAGTTAAAAGAGAAAAATATAGAAAAAACATTTATAAATATACATAAAATACAATGAATACTTGGATATAAAGAGCTCCTGTAAAAGGCAGGCTAAAAGGGGATGTTTGAGATTATGTTGAAAGATGTCAAATTTGAAGTCCTCAGGTCTTCTGGCAGGCTGCTCCAAAGGCAAGGCCTGTAGATACTGCATTATATTCTTGTACATTCTACAATCACCCTGTGTATCCACATACCATACATCCATCATTTTGGATACAGTATATGGGCAGTTGTAGATGTATCCACACCAGAGGGCAGTATACAGCCATCTGTATTCTGCAGCTCTCCACTGCTGTCTCATGCCAGGCAGATTCCAAACTTCTCCAAAGGTTTCTGTTCTTAAATCTGATGTGTTTACCTGGCATCCCAGTGGGAACCGAGTGCCAGATTGAAGAGGAGATGAGATCAGAGAATGCCTGCAGACAGTCTGTCTATTTGCAGGCTTTGGCCCATTCTCCCGCAGAGGCACTGCATACATTGATGTGTCACCTGCTGAGAGCTGGGGATATGGAGGTGTTAGTAGCCATGATAACCGAGGAGCTGCTCACAGCACCTGATATCCACACTGGTAACATGTAGGGTGACAGCACGGGGGGCATGGGTTAAACAAGGAAGTGGCTTCATGCTAAGGATGATTGCATGCACAAGATGACAGCTGCAACAGTTTAGTCTGTGGGTTGGGTGGCACAGAGAGCAGAGGAACTGCCTAGAAAGGATGGACAGTCGTGATCAAGAGGACTCAGAGAAACATATCAGGTACTTAACATTTTCCAACCGTCCAAAAAACAGAATTCAACCATCAAGCCTCACACTTCATGGGCTACACTGCATTGCAACTGCCTGTTCACTAGTATCTATCCTCCAGTCCAGTTTGTGGGATTAGATGAGGTGTGTGGTGTTGCAGCGGGAACAATGAATTCTGCAAGAACTTAGAAGATCTGTCTCAGTCTGACACTTAAAGTGTTGTGTTTGACTGCAGTAACATCCCAGACGCCAGTCGAAGCACACACCTAATCAAGGCTCATTCGTGGCTGTGATTTAGATCTGCCATTTGAAATATCACATGCCCTATTGCAGAAAAAGGTGTTTGTGTATACGTATGTGTGTGGGCATGCAAGCACGTCAACATTTCTTTATGTTATTATGCTCTCGCCTCTTTCACACCAAGCCGCCTCCTATCCTGACCACTACCTCTGATATTCCCATAGCCTACTCCAGTGGGAATAGGCCTATTGTGTGTCCACAGTGTGTATGGGAAGTTGGGACGCCTCTATCCTGGAAGACAGCGGCCACTCCACCTAGTGACGTGGAATTCCACAGACCCCTGGGGAAGATAGGGTGGATGACGACCTTGATGTGATGGGAAAAAAAGTGGGGGAATACTTGAATACCCACTGTAGGACTTTGGGTGAAAAGGGTCAAACAGATGGATTGTGAATGTGCTATTTGGGAAAAATGAAGAAAATACTGTAGACGGTCAGGAAAAACTGAAGACACAAAATACGCCCTCTGAATAACACACACAATACATGAGGCAAACTAGCACCTGTTGCCATTTAAGACAGCTGCTGCCTTCCCTGTTTTTACTCATTGAACCCAGTGCATAGTTCAGTTCCACAAACGTACTGCTCTGTTTTCCTCATACCTGAAGTTCACAGCCTGTTGAAGTCATTGTTGACGTCATGGAGATTACTGTCACGGCTGCACTGCCTCCCTCCTCTCCTACCTCTGTTCCTTAGTGTCTCCCTCTCACTGTCTGTCTCTTTCTGTCTGTCTCTCTCGCGCTCCCTTCTCACAGGCTGTGGGCGTGTCTGATGGAGCGCCATGCTGCTGGTGCGCTCAGCTGATTCCCATCTACGAACTGACTCGCCATGTTTTTAAGATCTGCCCCCAGTCAGTTCAGTAGATTAGTATCAGTAGATTAGTAGATTAGTTTTTCGTTTCATGCCTGTATTCCTGTTTTTGAGATACTCCAGTAAAGCCTGCCTTTTTGAGTACTACCTGCCTCCAGCCTTTTGTCTGCATTTGGGTCCACTTACTAGATCTGACAATTACTTGCTAGAAAGTGTTGGCTTGCAGTGAATGCATTGCTTTGGATATGTTAGCCATGACGTTCTCTAGTAAGCCTAAAATTTCCTTGAAAAAAATACTTTCTTTTATTTCCTTCAAACCACTTTTTTGACCATGTCAGGATCACTGAGTCAATTGGTTCTTATTCCTTTTCAATAACTGCTGTCACCAATTGTCAAGACCAAGTTGTCAGAATACATTTTATGGCGCCAGTGGTTCAAATATTAGCTGCCATGTGGGTACAGATGTTACAGATTTCCAATTTGGGTTCTGTCATTTCTTTTTCCTTCCCTCTCTCTTTGTTTCTTTTAAACATAGTCTACCGTGCATAGCTATGAACAGACTCTCAGAAGCTGAAACACCCCGATATACATTGGTTTTATCATTGCCATATTCCACCTCATATTTTTTTCCCCAGCATAATAGAGAGTCTGGGATATTTCAGTTTACGTTGTATACTTTTCATCCACAACAAAGGCCACAAGCTTTAATCATTAAGTAGTCTGATGTGTTTCCAATGCGTGTGCTGTATGAATTCACTCATGTTGCTTTTTACAAGCCAACATTTTTTGGAAGACAACAATTCTTTTTCCAGTCTACTGGAAAAGATGAATGTAACACTTTGGAGTACTTCAAAATCCCACTGACCATAACAGGCAACAAAGTGGGCAAACAAAAACAGTCAATCTGAATGGGAAATTAAATTAAAATAAATGAAAGTTCCCGATACATCATGTCTTCCAAATAGTTTTCCTTTTCTTTCCAAATGGTGACAGGAGCCTTTCAATATGTGTCATCACTAGATCTTGACAAAACACGTGGGCTTGACCTCTTGGATTCACATATTGTTACTCACATATGTTATTCCTATTATCTTGGACAGTTCAATCTTTGTTACCATGGAAAAGTCTCTCAAAGCTAGAAACAAAAGCGCCTAGACTCTTATCTTGATGCCATCAATTACACCCTGGAGCTGCTAAAGTGGCTTTAAGCACGCTATGACCGTTCATGTTCTGGGTCAGATGTGTTAGCAGCATCAAGAATCAAAGCTCATTGTGTTTTAAAGGCTAAAACAATAATTCTATGTGCCCACAAAATCAGTTAAGCAGTTATTCCTGTATTCCTGCTAATGTTGCTTAAACTGTACAAGCGCTTTGGGATAACCCACGTGAATTCTGTTTTAGATTTGGATGGATTTTATGGGTTGTGGTTGAGGCACTGTGTTTTGTCTTCAAGTTTAGCCTTTTATCCTTTTGATTCTGCCTGAGAGTTCACCTTCTACTGCACAAGCATTAACATTCCTTCTCACACAGTAAAAGCATTCATGTGTACTAAAGGGAGTTTCACTAGCTTTGTCTTAGTCAAAGGTGAAAATGTGCAGTCGAGGGTTTGAGAACAGGGACATGGAACCAGTCTCATCTATTAACAGGATATACTGTATAACACCACCAAATCTCACCTGTTGGACAAGTATTGAAGCCCTTAGGTCATCCACCTACCACCTTGTTAGTCTTGCCCTGAGGGCCAGGATGTCGAAACTGCAGAAATTATATTCCTGTCATTAAAGTCTCAGAGCGGATCCTGAGGGTGTCCTCTCTGCGGATGAGGTCATGTCACATGGTGTTTATGATGAGATGAGATACGTCTGTTGTGAGCCAAGACACTTGCATCATCACTTTCTGCAGCACACAACAATTGCATGCATACATACAGTATGCACCAATGTCCAAATGTGTACTTCAAAATGCACGACACACAAACACACATACACCTAGACGTGTACATTTTCTAACCATTCGCTGTCATGCTGATCACTGCCACTCAGTGTTCAAGGTCAAGTATGGTAATACAGTGTAAAGTGTGCAGTTAGCTATAGTATTAGTAGTAACAAGTTGCATCTTAGCATTATGTATATTACAGCTTACATAACATTTTCAAGTTGAATCTTCACTCAGGCAAACAGTTAGTATCCACCTAGTTGTATTTGTTGTGGGAGTCTTTTCCAAAGTAATCCACTTCTCCCTCGGCACCTTTCAGCTTTAAGCATTGTTGCACAAAATGGTCTAATTTGCATTGCCTCCCTCACTGAAACCTCTTTGGTTCTACAATTCGTGTTTCTCATCCAAACTAATGCAATTGAAAGGGCTGTCGTTGTTGGGGAATACAATTGCAACAAACAATTGTTTGTTGCAATTTGGCCGTTGTTGTAGCGGATTTTTGCTATCCCTGGGGCATTTTTGGGAGCATGAGTCTGCTGACTGTCATAAAACATGAAAAATCAACAGCAATCAGTGTAGGAGTTGCTAGATATTGTATACATGTATGCTGGTCCATTGAAGTGATTCAAGGGCCTCGTTTCTCTTTGTCTCGTCATCTGTTTATTACCTTTTTGCCCTTGATTGTTCCCCAGTGTGAAGACATAATAAGAAATAAGTCTGTGTTATTCCCAGCGTCTCGGTGCCACCGTCTCCATCTTTGTATCTCCATATTATCTCCCTGTGGCGTTAAGGCTGTGAGAATGTCTCTGTGTGACACCACCCGCCCTGACTGCGATAAAGGCCAAATTGGACTTGGAAAATAAAATTGGATCCTTGGTCTCTTTGTGATACCCAGAGGGTTCTGCTCATTGATCGGCCAAATTAGCCACCTTTGACGGCTATCTGGCAACAAAACAATAAGGGGAGTGCGTAGGCTACTGCCAGACAGCGACAGAGGACAGGGGAGACGAGACTCAGAAGCATAGAGACAGACTGGGACAGACGGAGAATGAGGCCTGACGCTGAACCAAGCAAGGTAGAGACCTTCCCTATGTATTTATTTTATGACACTATGGATTCTGTTCTTTGATGTACGCTCCAGGACCCACCACTTAGAGTACTTTAAGTATTGATTAAAATATGGGGTATATGATAAACAGTATATTGTGACAATAGAGGATCAGGGTTTCTTCAGTATAATGTAGATTGAATGAGGTCAAATGAGGTCAAATGAGGTCATCAGCCTCTATCTCAATCCTCTGTAATGATACAGGTTACTTATGGAGTGAGGAATAACACACACAGCCACACACACACACACACACACACACACCTATCAGTCAACTGAGGAGACTGTCATGATGGAGATGGATGCAGTTTGTGATGGCTAATGGTGTGTGACTCCATTACAGAGTCTATCGCCCAGCTCGTCACTCTAAAATTTGACTTCAGCACACCTCTGAGTATTAACTTTGATTCAGGGTGGATTTTGTTTCTCAGAATCCTGTTTTCACTCCTGTGCTAAGCTGCTGCTAGTGGGCAAAGAGAGATTAAATGTTTTCCAGCACAATGCATAGGAGGTGAGGGGAAACAGCAGAGACTGACTAGAAAAGTCCCAGCAGTTCATCTCACAGCTATGAAGTGTCTTGCATTCCACGTTGCATCTCCTTCTGCACTGTGGTGACGCAGTAGTAGTCTTACAGCAGGTAAACAGATGCAAGGTGGACATTTACTATTGAGATTTCCATTTTACCTGTAGCATTATTTTAAATTGGTCCAGATGGAGCAAAGGCACGCAGAAAATGAAAGTTATTTCCTCTGCATGTTCCATCTTGACTTCAACTCATCTCATCTTTTCTTTCAAGACCACTGATCTTCAATGGTTCCATGGATGGAGGCAACACCAGTTTATCTTTGAATCAGGTGTTATATAAAATGAAAAAGGCAGAAGGAAAAGCATTTTAGGCTTTAGACTAATTTAGCTCAAGGAAGCCATTTCTTCATTTGGCTGTAGGTAGAGGAAAATCACTCTAAACAGTTATGTTAAAGATAAACAGAATAATGTTGTGAGCAAGACCTCCTCCTTTCACTACTAAACCAACAGTCTTTTTTCAATTAATCAGTTTTTTTTTTTTGTCAATGCAGAATTCAAAACAGGGATTTAAAGCAAATTTCTTCACTTAATTTTAAGTGAAGAACCTCAGAAAAAAAAAAAAGACAGAACCTCAAATAGAACCTCAGAGTTGTTCATCACACAGGTTGGGTTATTGTGTACCTAATGTGATTGGTTAGGGGTTACGTGTGAAAGATATTCTGTCAGGCGCTTGCAAGGGTCTAAATATCTTCTCATTTCACACTGCTAAATGATTAAAGTGGATTATTACACTTGACCTACTTTGATAATATGCATGAAACATAGAAGATATAGAAAGGCACACACGCACATACACACACACACCCACACCCACACACCCACACACACACACATACATTTTCCTCACATGACAAGTGAAATCTAAACAAGAGGTTTCAGACAGCCCCTCATATAAACACACACTCCCTGAATGTTCAGAATGGAGAGTGACGTGACCGGGAAACAACTCTGATGAACCAAAATGAAACATGCATTGTTTGATAATCTCAAAGATAGGCAGTAAAGAAACTCACACAGAGGCATGCAAACAAGTGTGCTTGCACATGTACACATTCACTTTTTGAAGTACTGTAGAAAAAGACATAAGAGTGTCTTTCTTTAGTTAGTTCTAATGCAGTTCTTCTGTAACCAGTGTAGGAACCTGTGATTTATACAGCACACTGTATCGAGTAAAGAATAAACAACAAATCACATGAATACACTGTTTGATTATTTCAGCAGAGAGAGAGAGAGAGAAGAAAGTGTGAATATCAGGGGAGTGAGTGTGTGGCAGCCATCTGGCTGTTGGGGGAGATGAGAGGCAGCCGGCGGTTGGAGCAGAGGGTCGATCATACCGTTCCAATCCTCTATCGTCAGATCTTCATGTTTACCCTGCTCTCCACAGGGACTGAGGCGCCTAGTTCTCCCTCCTCCGGCCAGCCTGCACAACTCCTTCTGTAACGTCATGGGCAGGAAGGATGTTTATATTTTCCACTCGTAGAGAACTTGGGGAGGAGGGAATGAGGGCCTGTGGAGAGAGGGAAAAAGGGAGGGAAGGGCGGAGGAAGGAGAGGCGCCCCCTAGGTGATGGAGTCAACTGAGAAGGAGTGCTGGTGCTCTGAGAGTGCTTCCCTTCCAGTACTGATATGCTTTACTCAAGTAGAAGTAACATTACTGATACTTGAGTTAAATGTTACTCAAGTCAGAGAGACAGTACTGGTCTAGAAAATTAATCAGGTATAAGTAAACAAATAGCTCACTAAAAAAAGTAGCCTTACTCGAGTACATAGTTACTTTGAGAACAAAAATCATTTAGCATGAGATTTTGCATGTGTTGCAAATTGTTCCATTAAATATTAAACAATTACCCCCTTTTTGGCATGGTCCTGGCAAAAGTGATTAATGGGCCATTTTGAAAGTTTAGGGATGGTCGGTTTCTAATAATATCAACAAATTAGTATCAATTACAGGAGGCAGAATCCAGAATTACTCAGTTTTATTCTAAATAATTGGTCTTGTACTCACTGCTGTTATGTCTAAAAATAAAACTCAAGTAAAAGTAGAAGTAGATGTTTTAGAAAATACTTAAAGAATTAAAAGTACTCAAAAACTAGTCAAACACATTCATTAGCGCAGCTGTAAATAGTTAATGTCTTTCCAAGACTGTTCCCTTCCTAAAGATTCCAGCTCTCTAACACTCCTAGCCATGGAAACTTCGAGCCATGCAAGCAAAGCCTGGAGGCAGTTTGGGTCTCTGTGGTTTGTGCATCCAAAATATAGCCTAAGCTTTGAATTGAGCAATAACTCCTTTCCGGCTTTCAACATGTTTGTTGGGCAATCATACTGTTTTTGAGGCTGGTAGTGCCATAGAAACGTTGACTTGGTTCCATGCAGTGTTTTGCCTCTTTCATCAGAGCATAGCACCAGCCAATCTCTCCCTAGAGAGAGACAGCTGCCTGAATTCCCAGACTCTCCAGCAGGAAGCAGCTAATGTGCCTTTAACCCTCTCTGCTAATATGTGAGTGTGCGTGTGCATGTTATATCTGCTTTCTTTCTTTGGCCACGCTCTCTTTTTCCTCAACCTAGAGAAAGTGACTTATTACAGTGAAAGTGTTTGTTCATGTAGGGGAGCACAGTGGCTTTCTTTACAACGTCACAGTGTAGCGAGTCTTCTACTGTATCCTGTACCTTTTGCTGCTGTCCCAATGGCCCCGTGGCTTTATCCCCTCTAGATCCAGATTTACAGGCAACAGAAGAACTTCTATAAATCAAAGTGGGTAGTCTGAAAGTAAGGATATAAATAACAGTCTCAGAAGGCTCAGAGCAAACTCTTTTCAATTCTAAATTCTTGAAATGAACTGGACCAGATGGTTGAGCAGTTTGCTGTAGCATGGAATCACAAAGCCAGACAAACTGTAAAATGATCCCAATGAAGTTTTGAAGGCCAGAGAAATAAGGAACATTCATTATTGATTACTGGACTGCTGTGTGCCAGCCGCCAAGTAACGTTTTTCTTTTTGCTTGTGTGGGTTTGGGGATAGGTTCTCTATAATACTGAATCTGTTCTCTGATAGTGAATCATTTGTTATCATATCCTCTGTCATGCATATAGTGCTCCACATTAAGTGTTAATGGACAGACTAGAGTGGCATCTGCCATTAGTACAGTTGATCTTCTGTGCTTGCAATGAAACCTAATGAGCATTTAAGTACTCATCATAGCTAATTGCTACAGTTTACTGGGGAGTATAAATACAAAGATAAACTGCTGCAACATATTCCAAATGAAGGCCAGAAAAGTAAGGAACATTCACATGTGATTACTGGTCTGCTGTGTACAAACCACAAAGTAAAATCTCTTTTTCTTGTATGAGTATATGAATCCTCTGTTTCATTGTTTGTCATGCATTTAATACCTTGGCATTTTCAAAAAAAACATCTGCCACGGTACAGCTGAACTTCTGTGCTTAAAATGACAAATAATGACGGCTAAGATGTTCATCACTGTCCATTAAAACATGCTAATAACCGATGGCAAAGAACCAAAGAAACAGAAGCACATAAAACTTGAATTAGCTCAGATAAGGCAATGGTGTCCAAGTCTGTTTGAAATGCCTACAGAGCCTATACAAGAAGCCAAATCCTATCAGGACAGGAATTAGTGCTCTGTGGGGAATGTGGATGACTCACATCCAGCAAAGCAAAACATTAAACGCACACACACACACACACACACACACACTGTAAAAACTCATCTTTAATCATTTAATCGTGTATGTGTTCGTCAATTTGGACTTACAACTGCTTCATTCGTTAGTTCATGTCTTGTGGCTTAAAATTAATTGAAATTGAAAGAACATTTTACCAAGCATACACTAAACTGATCAGATTAAAATGTATTAATAAAACATTGTTAGCTTATTAGCAAACTCCCCAGCATGCATTGCATTTGAGAAACCCTTCCTTCTTCATGTTTGAATAAAGGCACAGGATGGAGACTTAGTGACTCTGTACTGTATCTTGTATCTTAGGTGAATCCTAGGTCTATTTCTGATTTTTAAAAAAAGAAAATAATGATGAAAATGAGTTAGTTCAATCCCTAACTCCAATACTATACAGAATTGAGAAGTTTGCTAAGGTGGAGTACCTGCTCACTTTTCACCACATGGTAGAGTAATCATGTGACACATGAATAACGAACACTAAAAACCTTCTCACGAGCAAAAGAACCAATCAATCAACCAATAATACAATAATAAACACTCGCCAACATGACTAGACATTCGTTGATTGAAATTATTGTCTTAGTGCTCACTCAGTGAGCTTTACTGCATTCAAACAACTAATGATCTTTGACCTCTTCAGTACTATTTCAGTCAACTTGCAATTTTAAGACAGCATGGAAGCTTCTGTTTTTAAGTGCCTTGATATTTTTTGCAGTGCGCGCGCGCACGCACGCACGCACACACGCTTGCGCGCGTGCACACATGCACAGTGCCACTTGCTATTGGCATGATTATGAGAGCAAATTATGGTGGCCAATAGCTGGCAGTTTAGGGAAATCACAAACATGGTGGTGGAAACCTCACACACATCCAGCACCGAGCTGTTGGAAAATGTTCAGGTAGGTCTGGTCTAAAGTTAGTTTTTTTTGTTTTTCATGGTTATCCTGGGAAATAACCTGGTATTCCTACTGTTCATTTAGCCACTGTCTAGGGAGACTGTGCAACATATTAGGAATGCTTTGTTTGTTTCAGTCACTGAGGGTAAAGTAGGTGATAATAAAGGTGAAATATTATTTTTCCAAAAATCACTATTATATACCTCTTATTGTTATACCTATAATATCCCAATTAAGGACTCATGTTGTGTCTGTGTTACTCAATAGTGAGTTTATAGTGACCTTATCATACTTTGTGGTATTTTTTTTATCTCCCATAGTATCACTATAATATTACTATTGGGACTTCTGTGATGCTTGTTTATATGGTATCCTTTAAAATCTTTATAGGAATACTATAATTCTTTTTAATAGGGAAAATAATCTGGTAAACCTGCTGTTCATTAAGCCATTGCTAGGAAGATAGGAAGCCTGAAAATTAACAGGAGCCTCTACAAATCTTTGCTTTGAGGTTTGAGTCACATAAAGTAAAACAAGCTGCTATTACAACACAAGAAAAGGAAAATGATAACATTTTCTTTGGCAGCTCAGGTTTACCATATAGCAAGAATTTTATTACATATTGTTTTTTTTTTAAAGCTTTTGCGCTTCAAAGAGATTCCCCAAAAATGCAGATGTGAAACAAGCTACGTAGAGACTACTGTACGTGATTGGCGGTTGAGTCAGTCTGGCTGGGAACCTGCTACTGGTTTTCCATCCAGACAGACGGTCCCTCCGCAGAAACAGCAGCGAGGAAAACAAACTCCCACCTCTGCTGAGAAAACGAGCAACTGTTCGGCAAACTGACATAAGCGCGATGTTAAAAACGAAATGCTATCATTTGCTTTGAATAGATAACAGTAAGGACGAGGCTGGCGAAAGTGGGTGAACTGTGACAGCTGGAGAAATTTACCGAAGCCGTTCTGAACTACACGTGGAAAGCGTATTTGAAACACATCGGTGAGTAACGTTAGACTACACTGGTTTGGGAATGTCCAGGACTGGGTTGAATGTACATACTGATGGTTGCCTGCAGTTTAAAAAAAGTTCATACGATGTTTGTGTACAGTCTTTGGCATGTAGAGCGGCTTATTTGTCGCGTTATATTG
>OOFE01007219.1:27926-44488 GCA_900323365.1 Monocentris japonica | reverse complement strand
CTCCCTTACCGCAGTAATATATAAACAAATACATGCTTTGTGTGCGTGGATATGCTTATGTTTCATGTTAACGTTTGAATTTACATGTGGGCAGCACGTGGGCATCCTTGTTTGTGTATTCATGCACTGTGTGTTGATGCAGACATGCTATTGTGTGGGTTGGTTTACATGTTTAATGAATTATATGTGTAGGCTATGTATTATGTGATTCGCTGAGAACATCATACTAGGTGTGTGTGTGTGTGTCTGTTAGGGCTGGGGGGGAAAAAAAAAAAATTTGATTTGAATAACTTTAATTGGAGCCAATCAGCCAATGACTTGCCATGCATCCACAGAGAGCCTTCTTAGTTGGAGGGACAGCTCTAAGCACATTCAACAACTGAGCCCAATATTAATATGTTCTCCAAAGCTGTGTAGAATATCAATTCCACGGTAATCACAGCATATTGGGTTTTGCATAGGGTTCACATGGCCACTTTACCTCCATTCATCATCAGCAGCCTCACAGGCTATTGATCAGCCGGCGAGATGGATAGGCAAGCGGCTTGTGGAACTCGCTGGTGTATTATTAAGCTGTGTAGCTTCATCAGAAAGTCAAATGAGTTGTGACTTTCGTTCCTCCATCGGTCTGTCTGTCTGTATTCATATGCATGCATTTGTGTGTGTGTGCGTGTGTGTGTGTTTGAAGAGGTTAGTCCAACCTTACACATCCAGATGGAAAAATGAAGGAGAGATCATAGCTTCATATTTACAGGGTTCTCGGAGACGTTAACACTGTCTGCACAATAAGATATATATATATATACTCAAGCATTAGTAGAGACTGCTAAAGCATGTCACAGAGCAACCTTCAGAAAGCCTTTTACCATCGGCTATCCAACTGAACCAGCTGGCTTTTAACCACTGAGCAATGGACCTTGTAGTCAGGAGGAGGAGATAATGGTGATGAAGTTAATGATGGCGATGATGATGTGTGCTAATGAAGATGGTGACTGTGGTTTATAGCCTATACAGTAAGCAAGTTGCACTGCATTCGCATGTTGTTTGTTTTGCATCACTTTTACTGCCATCTCCCCATGAGAAACTTCTGCTCAGTGGTCGACCACATCATTTGACCATTTTCACATTTGATTTCACGTTTTAGCTGTAGCTAACTGTTGCTGCTACATATAACTTTTTTTTTAACATCTCAGGGAACTTGGACAAATGCTTGTTAGTAGAGGTTCAGCCAGGCGTGGGTGGTCTGTGATCTGTTGTGAGGCATGCTGCCTTCTGTGGGTTTCTCACACAGCAAGTATAGCAGCAGACAGATTAAATTGATGCTGGCCTCCCAGCATTTACTGAGTGGAGACACATACTACCCACTCACGCTGGACTAGACAGATTATCATGACACTAACACCACAATGCCCTACAGTGTTTGTGTGTGTGTGTGTGTGTGTGTGATTGCCATCCATACCAATAACTGATTCTTTCTATCACCATGCCATGACTGTCTTTCTCCAGCCTAATTACATCCTTGCAATTTCTCAGCTCTTTCTTTGTGGCTGTCTACCCTCCAAACATGAACCATCTTCATCCCCTCACCAAACTCCCTCATTCTTATCTCATCAGCCTCCTTCTCATCCCCTCACCACCAGTCACCTCATAGCCAGGATGAAGATCTGTTAAGTCTTGGCAAAGGCTTCAGCACCAAAGTGACCCAAGCTGAGCCTAGGAAAGTTGAGAGGATGAAAGGTGTGGGAAATGAAGGACAGATACCTAAGTGAGAAGATGAAAGTGATAGAATGGCAATCCTTTGGACGCTTACGAAGGAAGGCAGGAAAGGCTCTTGACTATAAACACACTGAAACACACACACAGTAGATAATTATAAGTATATATGTCTCCATGCATGTATGCATGCATGGTCTCTGATATCTCTCTCTCTCACTGCACTAAATGCACTCATGTATGCATCCATTTACACACACACAAACGAGACAAACATATGCACACCCACAGCAGGCAGATGGATTTGAAAGATGGATAGATGAAAGACTCAGGTACTCTGCAGATGGACTGAGGTATGTGTGCTGGTGTGCATACAAAAGGCCCCCTCTGTAGACAGAGGACAAAGCCAACTTGTTTCATCCATACTACAGGGAGTGTGTGTGGGAGGGGGGGGGTGAGAGACATCAGAACAAGGCTCAGTGGTTCTGACAGCTCCCTTCACAATGCTCTTATACCAAGGCCAAACTGTCTATCAGCCTCTGTCACATCCGGCCCTCCTGTTTCCTTTACTGTCTAACTCAGTCCCCTCACTGTCTATCCAAAGAGCTCTTTGGCTCACTGAGCTCCCCCATTCTGTCTTGCTTCATGACCTCCTCACAAAACTGAACTCTGTGCAGTTCTGTATGCTGTTCAGCTGACTGTTATTTGTTTTCCAGCAGAAACAGTAGGGTGCCTTCTCTCCAACAGGAATCCGATGGTTGGTTTGGATGAGACAATAAGTGGTTGTTGGTTTGGAAGGCTCCCCTTGGCTTCCCCTACTCCTCACTCCTTGGCTGCTGTTGCTGTAGCTCTAACTCTGGATTTGGGATTAAACTGAGCACAGGAGGGATCCTGCTTACACTGGAGATAAGGAAGGGAGGAGAGCAGTAAATGTAAATGAAAGAGAAGAGTCAAGGGACTGGGGTATTGTTTCCAGGGTTCCTGCAGTCCTTGAAAATCCTTGGTAGTTCGTGGATTTGTGAGAAATAAAATAAGGACTACAGTGTTACTTCACACCCTGAGGAAAACCCTATGATGGATATTTGTGTTATAGCAGCAGTTTTAAAATGAATGATTTCATCATGATTTCTTAACTTGATAAAATCATGAGATATAAATGTGGCCTTTATGATGTCTAATTTTGACCAGTCCTTGAATTTCACCAAACAAGATCTTGAAAGCCGTTGAAAAGTAATTGAAAAGAATTTGATGCTCAAGTGAAAGTGGGAAGCCTGCGTTTCATTGCACCTCCTATGCCTAGATGGAGAGAGATTTTAGATCTAGAGAGTTGTTTGTGGTTATCTGTGGCTTGGAGCTTATGTTGTTATTGTGCTTAGAGTTGGTGTGATGTAGCAGTTTGGGCCTTTGCTAGTTTGTTTTATACTAAATTCTGAGATTTGGGAAGTCTCAACGAAAATGCTCTTAATGTCTGTGTGTGTACCACAGACGTGACATTTTTTAAATCGCACCCAGCTTTTAAGAATTTTTAACTGCTTTGGAAAAAGGCCCAGGAGGAGTGGGCACACCGCAGCTTTATCCATGAGTCAAGTAAACAAAGACTCATATCCTGTCCCTTTTCTCACTGTGGAGAGTATTTGTTCTTACTTTGAAACACCCTTCATGACATGATTCTCACCTGGTGGTCCACTCGCAGTCGCAGCTGGTCACTGCGACAACAAAACTAGGTGTGGCCCCTCTTAACCTGAAGACACATAGCTGCTACATCCTGTTTTGTGTTTAGAAAGAAAGGATTTTGTTTCTGGCCTCCCTGCTGGGATGCAATGTAGTTTTTCTGAGATTGTTTTGAAGTTTGATAATGTGGTGCACATATGTGGAAGTGTTAATAGTGGGATGGGATGGAACAGCAGGGGAGGGGCCTGGGAGATGAGGCGATGAGGACCCCAAAGGATTATTGAGGAGGTAATTATTATAGAAAAGGACCCCACCACACATGTTTTTGATACTGTGTACTCTGACTATATGTATTGGCTCACTAAGCGAGCAAAAACAGTGATATCAGAATTCCCCCTGTACCTGGAAAAACTCATCTTGGTGTTTTCAGCTTTTGTTTTGTTGCAACAAAGCCAGCACTCCAGCTCTTGCCTCTCTTCTGTTGAGAAAAAAATGGCAGGCGAAAAGAGCCCAGGCCTTGTAAAAGGCAGCCGTCCAGATAATTAGCTGATGCTCTGTTCTTGTCAGACTGAGAGCTTTCATGACTGAACCCTTAATAACCAACTTTATTTACTCATACCAATCGACTTCCCAACACATTCCATTTAGCTGTATTAAAAATGGCTCCAAAAGTATTCGAAGATTGAATCGTTTATATGAAAAATGTTTTTTATGACCTATGTCCAGGCCAAACAGTAAAATTTATTCATTTGTATTTCACAATGTATTGACGTTTCATGAGGATTACAAATTGTACTGCCAATGCATGATAATGCCAAACCCTCTACGAAACTGTTTCGTAATAAGTCACGGCAACAGGGAGGTAATTTGCTCCTTTATCACTACACAGTCAGTTTAACAGACTTTTTGCAGAGTAAAATAAGATTCAGGGCTTATCTCGATTCATACTGCATCGTGCAGTGTGCTTGACTACATACCCATTACTAGATTTATATGCATAAGATTGTTACATGATCATTTTTGGTGTCCTTGAAGTGTTGACTGAAATAGCCACTGGATTTGTTCCCGCAACATCGTGAAATGGAAAACCCATTTGGCAACAGCCAAGACTTGAAATCTACCATGATTCCATGAATAGGGATTTTTTTTTTTTATGGATTGAAAAGACAAATTTATTGAGTTTGGCTGCATCCCCTCTGTGTTCATTTACAGGTGCAGAGTCCCTCTGTGACTCTGTGTGTCATGGAACACCTTGTCTGATTATGAGAGACTGTCTGAGATACACTATCAACGAGAAGGGAAGGAGGACCACAGCACACAATTGGGATAGGAGGAGAAGGGGAGGGAGCGGTGGATACAGATGAGAGAGAGATATCGGGGAGGAAAGGGAGGGAAAGATCTCAAGGGGCTTAACCTTTGATAGTTCTTCCTGGAAAGTAGGACGGCTAGAGATGGAAACCAAAAGTTGGAAGGCTGTTGCTGTTGTTACTCTACCAGAGTTTTAAAACACAAGTAAGAATACTATCTTTTTTTTTTTTTTTTTTTTTTGCACATTTCTTGTGAAGTGCAATGGAAAAAAATGTCTGTATTTGAGACCTGTACTACAGTAATGGGTATTCTGTGAAAGTGTTTGGAAGTGGAAGATTAAGCCAATACTGGAGTCGGCCTTGATTTGTTTGCTGACATGTCTCGCACTTTGCTTTTAGCAGAAATGTCTCTGTGTAATTGTGTCCCTTTAATCCCTTGTCGTCTACGTTCAGGTGCAGGTCTGGTGTAAACTTTCAGAATAGCTGTGGCTCCATCGAGTAAAAGCCCAATCTTTTACGTGCACCATAATAAAAATATATTCTTACCATAATGCGTGTATTTTTAGACCCCAGTCCTTGGTCCAAAGTCATGTTTTTCTTGAGGTTAACACACACACACACACACTGCCAGTGGTAATGTGTGTCATGCTCTGATTTAAGATCCCTTTGATGCTGCATAAATCTCCCTCCCAACAAACTGATCAATTCAAGTATGTCCTCTGTCTCTGATACACAGACATACACACACACACCACTTCTCCTTATCTCCCACCTTATCTCCAACGTTCAGTACATGGAAGTGGGTAGAGGGAGAGAGAATGTGAGGGAAAAGCAAGAGGAAGACGGATGAAGAGGTCAGAGAAGGCATCAGAAATTACTACTCACTACAGTATTTTCTTTGTTTCTCTGTTACATGTCAATCTCTTACTCCACTCTCAATCATTGTTGCTCTCTTTATCTCTTCATATATTCCTCTCCTCTTTACTTAGCCAGCATTGAGGTGTGTGTCTGTGTCTCCTGCCAGCTCAATACAAGCCTGTGTGGTGGGGCTGGTGAAGCTCAAAGCACATTTGAGCCAGCACTCCAGACGTCTGATGAATCTGTCATACACTGCAAAGACGTAGGAGTGATATCTCCCTACGAGCAACTTGGGGGTTCATCTGCCTGGCTTGGAAGACATCAGGAAGCAACATGTTATTCCGTTCTGCTTCGGGAGGCCCCCGCTCTCTAGCTATCTCATTATCTCCCGTTTGAATGTCTTACTAGCCACGTTGGTGCGATGGGGCTAGTGTTGCGTATTAACATCTTAACAGTATCCTCCCTCCAGAGATATTGGCTGAGTTCGGGATATCTGGAAGATAAATGAGCATGGCTTATCCATGGCACATTAGGATTCAAACATTGCCAAATTCAGTCATGTTGAATCACTGAATGTAAGATAAATAATAACTTTATCCAGGCTTACCATGGATCTTTTTGCCGCATTGCCACTTCTGCCTCTGGCTTTGCTGGCAGAATCAACAGGGGTTTAAACAGGGGTTAATATTTGCTCCTCATGATCCCCTTCCTCATGCTGTGAATACGTTGAAGTGGAGAAACAGCATGCCGTTATCGCTACTTTTCCAGAACTCCAGTGTCCACTACAAGGTGGTAGAGGATGTTGAGTCCTGAATTGTATTGCTCAGGAGGAGGAATTGGCTTGTTAGCTGCCTTTAACTGATTGAGGCGAACTCTGAGAATTATCGAGCAGGCTTTTTTACAGAAAGGCCCATGCAGCTCTCTTGGCAAATATTTATGTAGCTCTCCCTACCAGCTCTGTGGTTAGTGAATAACAAATGCAGAATTTTGCTTTGCAAAGGAGCATTCAGAGTTCCCCCCCCACCTCTGTCCATAAATAAAGATACTAAGTAGAAGTGCTGATCTATTCATTCCTTACAGTGCAATTCATGACCCGTGTCTTCCAGGGCGGAGGTGTAGCTATGTATCTGATTTGCTTTTCCTACATGTCATGAATCACATCGCAAACTGATACCTAGGCAGTTTCTGAGGATCCTATTGGTGGCATGTCTCATCTCTCATGGCTTCCAACATGCTTCCAGATCATCTGTTTTATCCCTTCCTGCTTATGTTGCGCTTTTAATCTATTTGCAAACCCACAAACTGGGCGTTTACCTTCATATATGTTATCTAACTGCTGAAATACCCCTAGAGACACACATACACTTCTTCATCCTGCTAACCTGACAGAGGTGGATCTGCTCTAACTTTCAGCCTTTCATTGGTCATACCTGATGCAGTAGCTGCCTCTATTCTTCCATCTCAGTGTACGGCGAACACACTATGCATTCATCTCGCAACCTCCAGGCATTCACTGAGGCTTATTTCTATAAGGGCGTGGTTTAACTGAGCTGTAGCATGCTTATAGCATTTATTTGTTATCGGTTCTCAGTGCGGGAAACCATGAATAATCCACACAGTCACATGGGTACAACTCCCTGCCAGCAACACTTACAGAGCCCAAGGCCATCTGTAAAAGTAGCATGCAATACATACTGGAGACAGTTAGGTGTAATATGTCTTTTATGAAATTTCCATACAGATCCTGTCAGTGGCCCTCTTTATGAACTCATAGATAAAATTACACTTGGTCTTTGCTGCACTTGATTTTACACTGCTGGCAGGTGGCTGTTTTGTGAAGCTCCATTTATTACCTCCTCAGTCCTGCCTCTAGCCTGGTGATGTATCACAACCAATTTCAGTTTTCACCTCTTACCCTTCCCAGAAATGTCCACTACCTCTGTTCTATCCATTGGTGTACTGTCAGACTACAGCTGTCTGAGAGGAAGAGGGAGCGAACAAGGAAGATTTAAGAGGAGTGGAGTAACGTAAGCTTCTCTGGGAGTGTTCTAATAAGGCGTAGCAGGATTGATACCATCAGATGTAATGAATTCAGAGCCGTATCTGATTCCACAGTGATATGTCAGTTGAGCCTTATGATTCTTATATCATTTTAAAGCCACTAGTATTGATTTTGAAGTAAGGTGCATGGATTTGCTGAGCCAGTGCATCTGGAGTTAACTCTATCGGCCTCTTTAAAGAGAGAGTGGATTTATCTGCAGCCACAAATGGAGAGGAGTTCATGCTTCCAAGCACATTTGAGACCAGCTGCAGTCTGATTGTTGAATTTGGATACGATATGTTCAACAAGACTAGACTTAAGGGTGTCATGTCTGTGGATTTGGATTTGACACAAAACAGTAGTCTACCTTTTAAATTCATCTTATTTGCATTGTAATTCCCAGAATTAACACCTATTGACATTTTAGCGATAAAGTTGGGAGCAATGAGGGAGGAGTAATAGTTTTAATCAATAGATCCATAGCAGATATTTGTCATTACTTTTGCACCTGCTCCAGTAGGGAGGTTAACACGGTGAAGGATTTGTGCTCCCTGAGCAAAGTGCACTCAAGGCTAAATCTACAGCCAACTTTTAGCGCTAAACTGTGGGGAGAGTTTATGTTAGGGGCTGGGCCAAGATCCAAAACAGTCTCTTAGATCCCTGACTTAGACTGTCCTTTTCTAATCCTTTCCCCCTCAGAGAGAGAGAGAGCAAGTGTGTGAGTGATAAGGGTGAGAGAGTAAGAGTGAATGAGAATTGAAAGTGAAGAATTGAGAGCGAATGACACCGTAGGGTTATAGGAGAATTTACCCAGTGCAGTGTTCAAGCAGTGCCAAGGCACATGTGGACAGCAGGTCACATATGTCATCCACTCCTTCATTCATTGCTGTTCTGTTCGGGTGGCAAGAGTGTGTTTGTTTTTGTGTGTGTGTGGTTGTTTGTGAATGCTGGCTTGTGTGCTAGGTTGGCTCAGGCCCTGAGCTGTGGATCAGCTTTGATGCAAACAGACAGCTCTGGATGTACTGGGCTTGTGTAATTGGACCTTGTGGGGAATATCAAACCCCTTCCGGAAAGCACGCCCACATGCACTCTACACACACACACACACACACACAAATGCTTCGCAAAATATCACTCATTGTTATGGTTATCACATAAAAGTCAGCTCGCTGTGCTGTTAGAATGAATGGGCTTTTTGGCCAATGTTTTTCCACTTTGCCTCAGATTTGTGAGATTTCCAATGAGAAATCATGAGCAGCTTCAGAGTCAAGTCAGATTCAGATCAGGCATGGTAATCGGAGAGAGAGATTGCTGGGATAAGCCCCAGCCAGACAAAGGAGTGCTTTATTGTCACAGGTGGACGAAGCCACGTCCGGCCAAAAGTTTCCACCAGAATCTATCATCCCAGTGAAACATTTGACGCAAACATGTTAGCTTTCCTATATCTCTGCAACACCACTAGTCTCACAAAGTCAAAGTTACTTCCTATTACTATCCTATTGCTTTTTTATGTGACTTGTTTTAGCCAATCCACTGTTCCCTGTTACACCACTGATGTATTATATTTGTCTTATAATCGTCTTTACCCATGAGGCTCTTAAATCCGCTCTCTTTTTAAGCAACTTATAGGTAAGTGAGCAACATGCAGTATGATAAATCGAAACAGAAACACCTATTACTCATCATGAACATTAAAGGTTGGATGGATGATAGTTGAGTTACGTATTGGAAGAGAGGCGGCAGGTTGGCCTAGTGGTTAGAGAGACCGACCCGTGACCGGAGGGTCGCTGGCTCGATCCCCGGCACCACAGGGGGGTGTATTCCAGCTGTGAGCTGGTGATCCGAAAATGACTGGTGTCACGGCTACGGTGCCCACCAACACTGCCGAAGTGCCCTTGAGCAAGGCACTTAACCCCAAACCGCTCCAGGCGCGCTGTTCATTGGCTGACGCCTGCGCTCTGACCTCTGACCTGAAAAATGCATGTGTGTGGTGTAATATGTTGTGTGTGTATATATCTAGTCAGGGGTATGCAAAAAAAACATTTCACTGCATGTATGTGTATGTGACAAATAAAGTTCCTTTCCTTTCCTTCCTCCTTTCCTCCTTGAGTCATGGAACTGCGTAGGGCCAAGTTTTTTTTTTTATTTCTTTGTTAATGAATCCGTGTGCATGTATGTTCATGATGTAGAGTGGGAGAGTAAGGTAGTATTATAGTAATAGTATTACTAATAGTATTATACTATACTATTTGCATGCATTTTTAAGTGAAATTGTAGGTAAAGAATGGAAATTATTGCACACTACTCCCATCACTACTCCCATCACTACTCCCACTGGTCCATCTGTTTACCCACAGGTCAGTTTGGAGTCTGAGTCATCAACTTTCACGGTGTAGTTATTTTATTTGGATGTAATTTTTAAAAAGATTGGCTGTTTCAGCAAGACATTCTCTGATCAAACCGTTTCATGATTAAAGTGGTCAGGAAATGAGCCAGCGGGGTAAAAGAAATGTCCATGGAAAGAACATGAAATGTAATTTGCCCTTTTATGATAACAAACTCATCAGAATTCTGAAACGAATGGAGGAGATATTCAAACAAGGTTGTTCCACTATAAGTGCAGAAAAACTAACAGAAAGGCTGTTCTGTATCGGAAATAAGGCTAATCACCAAAATGAGGTTGGGGGGGCTAATCCTCAAAATGGCAAATAGCACGCATACCTTTTACTTACCAAGGAACAAGGTGATTGGAACATAAGCCTTTTTCTTGACAAGGAACTTCAATATGAAATTTATTTGCATCACATTTTTCTGTTTATTAAATGTACTGATTCACAGAAGATGTTTGAATTGTTCTCCAGAGCACATCTTCAGGTTATCGTGACAGTTTGCCGAGCTAAGATGGAGTTCACCCAAAGCCTCGCCCCAGACCGAGCTGGTGTCGTCCAGAGGCTTCACTCTGACCTAATTTGTCCTGCTCTATGACCCTTGACTGTTGTGATGAAAGTTAAGATGGGGTTCACTTTTCATTACTCTCTCCTCCCGTACAGCCCATAACTCCCCTCTAAATTGAGCAGCTGGGGGTTCAGGAGATATAACTCTTCTTGCCCCTATCTTTTAACAATTCATCTTTCTCTCTTTCCTTGTGATTGCGCATTATCTTTTTATTCTTCCTTTATCCCACCCTCAATCCCTTCCTCTCTCCTTCCTCCTTCCCATGCCCCATCACTTCCTTCATTGTCATATCTCTCCTCCATTTTCATGTCTTCATCTCCCACCTCCCCTCTTCTTGATATTTCTCTTCCTCAGTGTGAGACTGGTCTATAGCGATGAATGGCTGGAGTGTTTGGGAGTTGAAAGCTGAGGACGATAAATGCTGCTTCCCTTGCAGCAAGAGCATTTGTAAACTTTTGTGTGTATGTGTGCGTGTATGCATCATATTCATAATGGTTTGGCCACTTTCATTTTAAAGGTTATTTCTTGCCTGTATTAGAGAATTCGCTGTCAAGAGACATGAAAGATTGGGAGAGAGAAACATGCGACAAAGGAGCCCAGGATGTCACAGTTACACGTTATGTGCCTTAGCCAACCGAGTTGCCAGGACACCTCAAAGTTTTGTGTCACTTTCATTTTCGTATTGAAACGCACTGTAACTTTAACTACTCTGCATTGATTATTATTTCCTGAGAAGTATGTGAAGTCAGTCAGGTGAAGTCCAGCGGCAGGTAGTAAACCAAAGTTGGGCTGAGTCTGAGGAGAGGTGGTGACATAGAGGGACGTGGGTCCAGGATGCTGGACTACACTGTTGAGACTTCTTGAGGTTTTGTGGGCCTAACTCAATAAAACATCTGTGAAGGAAGGTGCCCTCTTGATAACCCCAATGATATGCCATGTAGTGCTATTGGCTAGAGAAGATAGTTAGCGAATGGTGCCACCTGACGAATGACACTGTAGATTTATGACTGTGTAGCCTGATGTCTGCTATGGTGTTCATTTGGTGGTTTTTATATCATTCTTATAACATCTATGAGTATTCGCCCTGGAGTATCGTACAAGGGATAGTAACATCTTATCCTGTGTATTGATTCATTTGATTTTCAATAAAGGACTGCAACACTTCAGATGCTTGTGAGAAATGCTCATACTGAAAAAGCAGAGGACACACACACAATTTTTCACCCTAGTATGCCAGAACATATATACTTCCTATTTCATTTTCTAAGCATCTTCATTGTGCTAATAACTTAAGGGCTAATGGTTGATGCTTTAGTGGTTTCACCTGAGATGTTTTTTCATGCGTCTCTGTCACCCACAGCTTTTGAAATCATGGTTGTGTTAAGCTCACACTTCCGGCTTTTAAGTGCTCTTCTTGACAGAAAGCCAAAGCTCACATCAACAAACAACAACACTTGGCTCTGCCGCCAAGTGCATGTCAATAACCGTCTGTGGGGTCAGGGCATTGCCCAGTAGAATATGAACTCGCAGTATGTTTGAAGAGTGTGTGGTCTGACCTCGGGTCACGAATTGAAGAATGTTCTCTGCCAAGAAATCCATTGTTATTTGCATAAATTTGGTCTGTGACCCTCAGATCTGCTTTAGCAAGGGGAACAAATCAACGTGGAGAACTGTGAGCAATTATTTTTCAATGTGTTAGTTCAGATTTCATGTTCTCTCCGCATATGATTTGCTTTTGTCGTGTTTTGGTGTATTTACCGTTCAATCACTCGCGACGCAGACCTTGACTAAGGTGTTCTAGATTATTTTTGCTTTTAATATATCAGCTTTGAACTACTCTGATTCATTCAAACTGCTTTTGAGTTATTTATTTAACACACATATCGCATGGCTCACTGAGAGCTAAGCACTCTTGCTTTCACAGATAGACTTGTCTTCATTAGCCTTCTCTATAATCTGTCGCCATCAGACTGGCAGATCAATGGGGAATGTGGGAGGCCTTCTATCTAGCCAAACAACAAAGCGGTCCAATACTGCTCTGCTGTCATTACAAATCAGAACCTCTCACTGTCCAATTAGGCTGCCCTGTGTTTTTGTTTGTCCCATCTCCGTACCTATGGACCTGTTCAGGCATTTAAATGAATGGGTCTGTGTAGTGAGGCAGTGGAAAGTAAGGCGGTAATGGTCTCTGCTTTGCTCACCTTGCCTGACCTCAGTGTTCTTGATTGATTAGCCTCAAAGTAGTCTCTAACACAAAAAGCCGTAATAAAGTGCTCATTAGCTGTAACGTAATCCACTGTGATCGTTTTTTCCTCATTGGGATTTTCCATAGTCAGGGTTCCTGACCGAAAGAAGGATATGTGTAACTAAGATAGCGGGCCTCTTGGATGATCAAAACCATCCTTCTGTGTTTGCTTTATAGTCCAGGCTTTAAGAGACTGCTGAATGGTGTTGACAGATTTGTGTAGAGGCAGTTGAGCCCAATGCCCATGAAGTCAATGCATATGTGTAATGGCTCAGCAGCCCCGTAAGCTTTTCATGCCTCATTTCTTTCAAGATCAAGTAACGTACATTCAGTAATGCCATTGACTGATACAGACTCTGAGTGCTCCTAAGCGATAGGCAGTGTTGTGTTCCACATGGCAACTTATTAAGCCACCTCTTTAAGGGGTGCTAACCTACACTGCTGGAAGACTACATGGATATTCTGCTGTTCTTCCAATGCAAATGGAGCTAAAGGTTTCAGAGTTTCTTGCCATGGCTGATGGTGGAACAAGTGAAAGGCCTATGGAAACAATTACATCCTCCATCAGTAAAGCAACAGAAAAAACAAATGCACACAGAGTGACGCCAGTGAGGGGGAGGCAGAAGTAGCAACATCCTCTTTGCTACAGGAAGCATTGGGAGTTATGGGAAACTTCTCCTTTGTTTACCGTTATTTTACCATGGCATCACAATTCAATTCTTACAGTGCAGCATCCTCACCAGCCTAGTGTGCCTGTGAGTGGCATGCACGTTAATTGTGGTAATGAAGGTCACCCTGAGGAGCAGCTGGAGTCCCTCTCTGTATCTACAACACTCCCTGTAGGGAAGTTGCGGTCTGGCGCGAACCTCACCAGGACCTGAAAAAACACCATATGCTCCCCACCCACTATCTAACACCTTTCCCAGAACTGCCACTGAGAAATTCAATCACAGAGCCTGGAGACTTGGAGGATATGTGAGACTCTGTGAGCCTTTGTGGACAGAGCATCCCCTGTTGTCCTTTACAGCTAGGATAAACTCGAACAGAAGCTTTGCGGCTAAAATTAACTCCATTTCACTTTCTTTCTAAAGAACACTGTGGTCACAGGAAAAACCCAAATGCCAAACATGAATGTTATGTTCCCTTTGGGTGGCTAGTTTAAAGAATAGCAGTACTTTGCAAATCCAAACCTCTTGGCAAAGGAGGTCAATCAAAATACTGAAATTGATGACCAACAAACGCTGGAATACCAGAGCAAATCTTTTTCAAAATAGGAAACATGTATACAAGTATTAAATGCTTTGGAGATATGTTTTTAATCACATGTATTCACGTGGAAATTACAACAATATTTACAATGTCTAGAATGTTAATTTTGTAATGTCAGTTTACTCTGCAGACCAATCAGTTTGAAGGTCTAAAATAAATAAAATAAATTAGGTTCTAGTGTATTTAGTAACCTTGATGGATCATTCACCTCTATATGCAGTAGGCAGCCTTGATGTTCCTTCCTTGCTTAATCTGGATCTTCACTGTAATTCTATTCTTAGTGGCATGAGAGCAAAAACCTTCCTGAAAGTGCAACTTACAAGGGTACATCTGCTGCTGTTGTAAAGGTCACCCTCCACTCTCATCCATCAGATTGTGCGTACTTGCACTAAAAGCAGTCCGCTGTCTGATTTTGCTGGGTTCATATGAATCGGTCTATATAATTGGTTCCCTAATTGTTGATTTGCAAGTGATTAAAGTACTGCTTACTGTGAAATCAAAACACACAGGGGATACCTGGCACCACAATTAACAGCTTATATCTAAGATTATCTTTTAAGCGCCTATGATCTGGAGCTAAGCCTGCAATCAGTGGTCAGTACTTTTTTAGCCTCTACAAAGTCTTTTGACTAAAAACGGAAGGTGCTGGGGCATCTGACAGATGATGCCCCTTGACTCTGGAACAGTCTCCCCGAAGAGCTTAGGTAAACACAAATATTATAGTCTTTTAATTCAACTTATTTGAATTAGATTTTCAGATAATATTTTCATTACGTAGTGTTTACCTTCGTTTTTCCAACCCTGCTGCTTGTATGCTCAGTTTTAATTTGTTTATACTTACCATGCTCTGGGTTTCATTTCTGCAAAGTGCTTTGCAAGCACTCTGGGCAATATGGTCAGAATACAAATTACCAAGTATTTTCCAAAACTATGATGTGATGTCTTTTTTACCAATAAAAAAGATGATGGTGATGATGATGGCTATATCTCCTCACATCACTGTTCTCTAGCACGGTGAGTGGAGTAATTAAGTATCTGGTAGGATAGAGAGCCAGCAGTACTCTGGGTCGAAAACCACTCCCCTAGCAGGTGTTCAGGCCAACACCAGGCAGTCAGACCTGTTGGTGGTAAGACTTAGGCAGGATTTAAAGGTTAGACAGGATGGGGACTGGCATCTTGGCATCCCTCTCTCTCCAGGCAGCTACGTATGTGGCTGAACAAGCCTGTGACAGCAAACCGCAGGGGGTCTGGCACTCTACTGTAGGGACTCCCTCTGTCAAGTGCTGGGTGGGTTCTGCTCTGGTATTTCACACTAAGGGCATGGTTTAGCACCCCTGCAGGCTGCCTGACAGCACTCACATCCATACACATTGTGTACTATCATGCCAAACACACACACATACACTCAGAGGAAAAAAACCCATCTCTTGCACTTTTTCTTTGATTTATGTTAAGGTGGAAGATGAGATCAGAGCCACTTAGACGATTTGAGTTGAACATCTAATGTTTTAGGTCACCGGTTATAAATATCACATATAAAGTGGGGTCCACTACCAAGGACTGTTTACTAACACAATTAATTTACTCAGTTGACACTTCTTATTCAAGATTATTTAGAACTAATTTATAAATAAAAATGTTTAGCTGTTTGAGAAATGCTCGTATGAAATTGAAATAGATCTGAATATCTTGTTTGCACACCACTGGGTAAAGTTTTGTCAAATTGTTGTCACACCATATGTTTAATTCAAATATGAACACATGGATGCTCCTAATACACACTTTGAATTGTTTTAGGCCTTTTAACAAATAATACTAGATATTGACTAAATTAATATGGTCCTCTATGCATTATTGTCGCTACTGCTAGTGCTTTAACTTTGAAAAAGGACTTCCGTTGAAAAATATTTTTTTATTTTTTATATTTTTGTTTGAGAAATATCATTTGACTAAAAATGTGTATTCGTTTTTGATGAATGATGAAACAAAATAGTTTTTGGTCGTGGACCCCACTGTATTGTGTCACATGTTAATGGGCGTTTTAAGATGAACTGAAAGCAAAGGAACTGATGTTGTCATTTTCTGTAGCTGTGTTGAACAGTAAGCTCAGGAAGGAAGGGCGGAATGAACGAGGAGTTTTATATCATTCTTACAACCCCCTGCTGTTTTTTGCTGTTACATGGAACATTATTTATGGCAAGGGCAGATGGAAAACTATTGACAGAGGGAAGAAATTAAACTTTTCCTGCATCTTCGTGATCCATCCTGTCAAGAGTAGCAATCTGTCTGCCCTTCAAGGACTGTGTGTGTGTGTGCGTGCGAGCGTGTGACAGGCCCACCGGGGACATATTAGTTATCTCCTGTCAGTCTGTGCTGTGGAGCACTCCCCAATCATTACACTGTAACTCCTTCTGATTCATTGAAGTTGAGCGCAAGTTATGGCACATTATAAAAAATTGCGCCCAGTAGTTTGGCGCTTTTGTGTGTAGTATTTGTGCATGTG
>OOFE01007219.1:1274-20105 GCA_900323365.1 Monocentris japonica | reverse complement strand
GTACTGGCACACACAAAGTGATGCATTTTACATTTCTGGCGGCAGCAACAACGGTTTGTTTGGAATAAACAGAAGATGAACTGAGTAGTTAGCACGAGCAACGATAGCCACAATGGCCGAACAGACAAAGAAAAGACCAGTACCTACACAAATTCATCAACAGAAAATCCAGGGAAACAGATGTCACAGTACTGGCTGCACTGTTTGATTGCAAAGTGATCTCTTGGAAGGGCAGTGTAAAAACACAATAGTGATGATTGCTTATCACCCATGCACTTGAGTGAGTTCTAAAATGGGCTCTGATGCAGGGTAATAAATCAGTTTTACCAAACCATGCAGCAGCATTGTGTGTTTGTCCATATATCCATCTTGTGAACTGACAGGTCTTTTGACTCCTGCTTGTCAGATGGGTGGGTATTTGGACCACCAGTCACTCCAATGGGCAGGGTGTGCAATCAAAACTCCCCTCTACCATTACACTTTTCTATTCTGTTCATGCCAACAATAAACTTATTCTGTGGTTTTGGATTTTCATATCTAAGCTCTGATGGGTCATAATGTTGATGCTGCTCAGATTTCTGGCAGTTGGATGGAGACTTTTGATTATCATCAGTGTTGACACAAGGACTAGGCAGTGCTATGTAAGAGAAAGGAAGTCTTCATGTTATGCCCATGCGGGTGGTCCATCTCCATATTCCGTTAGCTTTCATTGTGTCATTGGCTAGCTCAAATATTGATGCATGCATCCCATAGTCAAACAGCTTGCTTTGGCGTCGGTTATACTGGATCATATTTGTTTTCATATTACTCCATTCAACATTTCCACAAATGAATGGATACATTTCGAACAACCTGCACACTTCTCACATGATCATTTATGTCATCATTGCTTTTGCTAGAACCACAACTGTGATAATATTTCCGTGAGGGTAAGCTGATCCTGGGAATGTTTCCCCTCTTATGTCCCCAGTCTGTGAATGGTATATGAGTTTCCCTTCAGGCTGCAGCACTCACACACAGCCAAGCACAACAAGGTCCTGATCCACCGGATTCACCGGAGGAAATGATAGCGTGTCACCATCAGAGCATGAGAGCACAGGAAGTCCAGCGTGGCCTTCCTCTGACAGCCGGCCCACATGGTCACCTACTTTCCTTGTGTCTACATTAACTGAGTAAAGTTTATTATGCTTTCACATTGTGTTCATGTTGTGTTTGAGATCACTGTATTTGATCTGTTGAAGTGTGAAGGAAGCCAGGGAATTGTGTGCCTTTATGTTTGGTTCGGTAAGGACTTGACAAGGCTTTATCATGTGAATGATACAAAGTTCTTGCTCCCTTCTGTGGTTTTATCAGTAGTTGCTGAATCCTTGCTTGCTTCAAAATGATGACACACACACATTTTCCACATTTTTCCACATTTCATTGTCACCCAATTTGATATGAATCTCACATTATTAAAAACAAAGTATCACGAGAGCAACTTGATTTTCTCAAAATCTTCTGCGTTTACTCTTTCAATAAAGCCAGCTCCTCTGATAACTTTCAGTAATTGCCCAATAAGCAAGGGAGCAACTCAGACAGGGTGGAAGTCAACCGCTGAATATGAAATTGATTTGAGAGGCTCAGAGGTGTCTGTCTGTTTGATTAAGACTTACTGTCAATATGTTCATCCCACCACTCTTTCTATTTGAGTTGCTCAGTTGTTCAGTACATTCTCCAGCAAGGAATGCCCTCTGCTCCATGTAGTTCATCTTCTTCATCTCTGCAGTTTCTTGATTGGTAGGCAGGTCACACTCTTCATTTAGCACAGGACATGACAGGCAGGGCAAGCTGGAGGAGAAGCTGGGGCTCGGAGAGAATGATGCCAATAGCAGTTATCAACTCAGTAGAGGCTGGTTTGGTCTTTCTACTCTGTTGCCATTTTGAGGCTGAATCAATTTTTAAGACTCATCTCTCCCCTTTACCACCAGTCCCATACTTTATCAAGCGAGCAGTTGAACCACTTTTCTAGTTAATCAGTTTAGGAAAATAGTGCTGCAGTCTCTACTGTTTCATGTGCCATGTATGTGGGGCTTTGGGAAAAATGGTTCCTGCTGGGAATTGGATGACCTTTGTTTCTAGACTTCTACCCTTTAACACACTGGTTCATTACGTCCAGCTTTCATCCTCTTTATGAAATTTTCTGGTTTCTAGAAGTTCCATTAGCCTCCTGTGTGACCCAAGATAGATCTGATCACTCACCTCATCTATTTGTCATGGTTTTGGCTGCCTGGGTGAATAACACAAAATTCACAAAGAATAGAACAGAAAGAAATATCTGCCTGTCTGCCTGTATATGTGTCTGCCTCTGTCTATTCCACCCTATGACCACAGGCCAGCGCCTTGAGTATTAGCTACAGCTGTCTAAATGGATATATAAAACGTATCCAAACAGCCCTTCTCTGAGGGGAGCCTGCTAACAGAATAAATCACCTGATGCAACATTTAGTCTAGATCTAGCCCTACCTATATTTTCAAAAGGATAAGGGTGTGGTCAGAGAAGGGTGTGGTCCCCCAGCTTCCACAAAGCAAATCTGAACAACAGCAGTGATGCAGCATGATAACAACCAGCGAGCTAGCTCTGCTTTTCGGAGAGATGAGAAACACAGTAGACAGCAACAGCAGAGAAAGTGACCCAAGCGATCTGACATGACACAGCAGCAAATGTGGGAGAGGGGAAGCTGTAGCCGAACACCGGGGGTTGTAAAAACAACACAGGAGCATGTTGCCCTTCAGAAGGACACAGAGTGTCAGTGTCCAGTCACACACATCCAGCGTCCCGGACACATGACAGAACCGTAGGCCTCGATGATCTGTAAACACAGAGCTTTGATCTCTGCATGGGAAGAGTCAACTATGGAATTCCTCCATGGAAATGGAATAGAAGTGTACGTAATGCTGGGAGGCAGGGGGGCCGGCTCAGGAAATAGTGATGATGTCATGGGGCAGGAAGTGAATAGCGGTATTTGCCCTCAGGTCATTACCAGGTCAGAGTGGAGGTTCCATTTAGACCCTTTACACACTAGAGCTGAGTCAAATGCCTCATAAAAAATAGGATCAAACTATTTTAATGGAATTGAGCAATTATGTAACCTGTCATTACACGTAAGTATAATAATATTACATCAACTAAGAAAACTACAGTGGCTACTAATTTTGAATGAAGCACAATGTGAAGCTGCTATTCAATTTTATTTCAGACTAGCTGTAATCATTGCGTCCATTGTCTGTCTGTCCAAAGGGAATTTCATCTCCATGTTTGAAGTTAAATTTGTTACCCATTTAGATATAGTCAGCAGTGCAGTGGAAGCAATATATCACTTTTGTCAAGAGAAATGAGTTGTGTTTGGCACAATGTGAAAATACAATTTACACTTTGACCGGAACAATAAAGTCAAGTTTTTATGTTCTTCAAACCAGCGGTGTGCAGGGGTTTGTATTGTGTTGCTGGAACACAGAACACAAATCTCATTGTGTCAGATTAGGACACACGTTTTGACAGGATAAATAAAATAAAGTCAAATCCCTGTTCACAGGGTTAGTCTGCTCATGGTTAGGCTCTGTCTTCTCTGAGGAAATCTCATACGCTGCTGTTGTTGTTGGCACCAACAGTGAAATGTCCATTGTTATTAGATTATTTTGTTTCTGCTGCCCACAGAAGGAAGCATGTCACTCTTGCTTGACTCTTATATTCCACAGTTTATGCCCTGAACTGCCCAGTTATCCTGTTCGAAACCTTCCCATTATATCAGCAACATGATAGTTCCACAGAAACTTCCACTGGTATTGGATGTCATTTTTAAAATTTCTCTGTTGTTTTTGGTCACTTATGTTTCCCTATAGTGACGAATAAGAAGCCGTCCCACATATCCATTACCAAGGTGAAGCAGTTCCAGGGCTCCTCGGCCTTCGTAAAGAGGTCACAGTGGACGATTGACCAGCTACGACAGGTCAACGGCATGGACCCCAACAGAGTGAGTTTATCACATATAACCCACTCAGCCACTGCTGTTCATGGTAAAATAGCCTGGGGAAATTTTGGACTTAAGACACCATCCATTTGGTTTCACTCTTACCTCTCCCTCACATCTCTCCCACTCTTATTCTCTCCAAGGACTGTCCAGAGTTTGACCTGATGTTTGACAATGCCTTTGACCAGTGGGTTGCTGGTTCAGCAGGAGAGAAGTGCACCTTTGTCCAGATTCTCCACCACTCCTGCCAGCGCTACAGCTCAGCCAGGAAACCAGAGTTCGTCAACTGTCAGTCGAAACTACTGGGGGGTAAGACAGTGTAACCCTACCATCCCACACTGCTAACCCATCTCCCTGTTGAAATCTCACACCGCAACACAATGGCTCTGCAATGCCAGACTCACTGCTGTCATACTGTACTTTAAAGCAAGATAGTCTGAATCAGATTTTTTAAGATGACACCCAGCACCTGGCGTGTATGAAAATGCATGTTTATTCTCAGTACTGCAGCATTTGGGCTCACAGTCTGGTCACTGAAGCCATCCAGCAATATGCATCACATCTGACTCAAAGGGTCTGACTCAAACGGGCAGCGCATAGCAAAGCTCAAACAACACTAACATATCATTCTACTAATCAATGCGCCATACTGCATTCAATACTTGATTGGTTATTTTCAATTGCTGGTGTTACCACCCTTCAAAGCAGCATTAAACATCGCATTATGACCTTAAACAGTACCTCTGTATACCAGTTGTTAACAGACAGAAACTGTGAGGCTGTGAAAATAACCTTAACGTCCCTAGAAAGAACATTAATGTCCCGCTAATAAGTTAACGCAGGCTAATTCAACAAGATTCACAACACAGTCAATTCTCAATGGATTAGACATCTTTGCATGTAGCGCGTAGGTGGCCATTTCTTGCCTGCGAATGGAGTGTGTGTTGCCCAGGAGGTGGAGAGTTCTGGGTGAACTCCTCTTGTGAGACCCAGTAGCATCCTGAGAGGCTTCATCAGCTATTGATCTGTTTACCCCCCAGCCTCATTTCTGAGCCACATTCAACCTGCTGTATTATTCATGGTACTATTTATGGAAACACATCCCAGCCCACCTCCGTCTCTACATATGCCCCCATGTAGGGGGACCTGAGAGGGTCCTTGTGAGGGGGGTTGTCATACACACGGGAGCATGACGTCATACATAGAGGGGTGAAAAAAAACAGGTTAGACTTGAATAGATTTGGATGTCTCCACTGGTCAGAGTGTAAAATGGTAAGAATTAATAATGAAATGCTAACAAGCATAAATAGAGACTGGTACTGTTGCTAGCTGTTGTTAGCTGTTAGCCAGTGTGTTGGAAATGAACTTAAAGCGTATTGTATTTGATGGTGTAGGAGTAGATGATGTCTGTTTTAGTTTTGTCTGGTGTGAAAAATTAAGACTAAATTTAATATCCATCTCAAATCCAATGAAATTGCTGAGGAATGCTGTTTATATCAGTAGCTTGTTTTCAGAGAAGCTCCCTCGGGGCTTCTGTTTTGACAAAGCAGATTGATTCAATGTTCAAAACAGTGTTCCTTCTCTAGTATAAAGACACTACATGGTGTCAATTTTTTCCCCTCACTGTTAGTTACTGCATGTGTGTGGGAAGCTTTTGTCTTATTGATACTAAAGTTACCCATTCCCCTCAAGGTCCTGTGACATTGTCCTGACCTCCCTCCCACTCTGTAAACCATGTCCATATTTAACTTGTTCAAACTGACCCTGGTGCAATAGTGTGTGTGTGTGTGTGTGTGTGTGTGTGTGTGTGTGTGTGTGTGTGTGTGTGTGTGTGTGTGTGGGTAGTGATGTCAGGGAGGGCAGTGCACCCAGGGGTCTGTAGAGAAGGATTCATTATGTGGTGCAGATGTTACATATCAACCACACGCCTCCAGTAGATTTTACTATCTGTATATTGTAGAGTTACGGTAAAAGCATGGGGTTGCATCTTGGGTCCTATTGTATTGTTCTGTGTTCTCTGCAAGCAATTTAAGAACCTTATGGATGATTGTGAGATATTGATTGATATGCTGTTTCCTGTTTGGCGTTGTTATGGCTTTAATGCATTACCATTATGAATTTACTTACAAAAAGCCACTGTATGTGTCCAATCTGAAATACTCCTGGTTTTAGCACCAAAACTCAAGGCCTTGTGGAATCCAGCCCGTCCTGTGGCTGTCCTGGCTGACGATCTGATAATGAACTGGTAGTGCTCAGTGTGTGGAGGATGCTGTATGTGATAGACCCAGTCCGCCACCCACATTGTGACAGGAGGAGCAGAGAGGATGTCAGCCCGCTGCCAACGCTGTCCCCTCCAGCTTAAGTCTCACACCAGTGCAAAACAAATATCATGACGCTGCTCAGGTGTGGGACCATAACTGTGGGGGACTCCATCGACGGCAACCCGCTACAAACACAAAAGCTAGACAGTTGGTGCACATGAAACAATTAATGAACTAGCAAATTGTATCTCTTTTAACTTAAATTGAATCAATAGAATCGAGACCATATGAAATAGTCAGCTCCATATTGATATACTTGTATGCCAAAATCGTTGTCATTTTTGTTTATTTGGTTTACTCCAAATGGGTACACGAACAAAGCCACTAACTCTCCACTGAATCATCCTGACAGGCAATTATCTATTATACAGAAGATTGCCAGTCAATACCTCCTGTCTTTTGTTGGCCTTGTAAACACAGAAGAAATAGCTTGTCACTTTGCCAATGTTTTGCAGTAGCATAGAAAGAATGAAGATGATATTAATTGGGCAGTCTCTAGGGCTGTTGTCAGTGTCCAGGAGCCTTGATGGAGTCTTGTTCCTCATCCTTTGTTTCCCAAGCTGATTAGTTGTCACTACAAGAGGTCATGTTAACCTGATGGAAAGTTGAAAATGACAATAGACTACATACAGTAGCCGGCTTCAGATCCATTCATACATTGCAGTTAAGATAAGATAAGACAAGATGGCTCTGTATTGTCCCGAGGGGAAATTGCAGTTATGCAGCAGCGGATGTTCAGAGTAACAAGAAAGAAGCACACAGCAATATACAATATATAAACTACAAAATATCAAGAATATAAAAAATATACAGGTTAGTGCATACCAGTGGCCAAAAGAAAGTAAAATAAAAAGTTGTGACTAGCAGCAATACTGTTCATATGTAAATCCTCAAGTAACAAGTAACATCCTGAATCTCATATCACAGAAACACAGTGATATGATAGTACAATGCATTGTTAAAACAGTAATTGTTATTATGGTGCAAAGAGTAAACATTCAAAGTGTACTTGAATGTAAAATGACACTGACAGCATTTTGATCAAAGCTATAGATTTAAATTGCATTTAGGAATGTGATTTTTTTTTTTTTTTTTACATACAACTCCCATTCATTTCCACTGAGAGATTACTATTCTCCTGCTTTCCCTACCTTTTTTGTTTCTGATATCCATGTACCTTGTAAGTTGTACTCGTGTATTACATTTAGAAATGGTTTTTTATGTGATACATTTGAAGTCTCGGTGAACTGCTAAGGCAGAACCGTACACTACTTTCAGAGTGGAGGCATGTTTTTTGATCGTTGATGGTCTGTGTAATTGGTCTAGAAATAAAAGCAGTATTGCTGAGCTAATGCGGTAATTGCCTTGTTATCAGTGTAAACTTGGGCTGCTGCCCACATCGTTATACCCTGATTCCCACCGACTCTCCTGAGCCTTTCTGCCTCACTGATATTTGTTCATGACTTGAATTGTGAAAGGAATCTAAAGAGTGTAAGCTAAGTGGATCGCTTTTCACCCCTCTACATTAGGCACACTTTGCTGCCTCTGTTTTACAACTAAGGGCAAAGAAATAAAGGTGACTGCTTATGAAAACATCTGTACCATTATGTACTCGATGTGAATTTTCTCTCTGGGAGGGTTAGGGTCTCGTCACCTGCAATCAGGTTAAAACGTGTCTAACAACCAGTCACAGTATCTCAACATAAAATGTCCATTGTTTTACCTAATATTAACTAGTTGATCAATACAATACTAATCAGTACCACAATTGCAGTGAACATTCACAAGTGCTTAACATGTGATTTCATAAATAATACTGTACTGTCCCCAAACAGTAACCTCTCTCGTCTAATTTCAAAATCAAAACATCATCACATTTCTGAACATCAAAAGTGATAATGACATTTGATATTTTCTCATCACAGAGGACCAAGCTGTAGATTCAGTCGTTTTTCGTTGCAAGGTCTTTTTGAACAGAATGAGGAAAGAATTGGTTGCACACCATGGTCATCTACTAAGACAAGGTAAGACAGAGGTATACAAAGTTTCTTGAACTCCCAACGAAAATAAAATCCCCTTACTAACAAGTGGTGAGTTCCCCTCAGGAGTGATATGACACACAGTAGTATGCTGCAGAATTCTGTTTAATTTGAGCTCTCAGACTTCGCTGAGACATGTAGTCACTTTGAGGGATGGATATAGTAAACCATCCATGCGCTCAAAACTACTGTTCCTCTGTACGCTCAGTGTGCACAAGGTCAGCATTTCCCTGGGATGTGTTGTCACTGTGAGGGACGGGTACATGCTGAAAGGGGTTTTAAGTTTAACATCCAAAGGTTATGTGAGTTATGTCCGCTGTCCTCACCCCTCACTGACGGACTGTCAGAGCAGACACACTGACTAATACGGTGCAGTGCTAAATAACATCTTGACACGCAAGGGCAGTACAATGACAGCATCCTACTTCCTTGATGGTCTCCTTAGTATTCTGTAGTACAATATAACAGTCACAAATTCAGATTTAAGATAGTCAAGACTCTTATGATGGAGATTATTGTTTAATGCATTGTGTGATGCTGACATTTATGTGCTGATTACAGCCACTACGTGGACGGTACATGAATGCCTAGTAGCTAATAATCTGTCAGTGGTGGCCACAATGTCCCATGGTTGTCCCCATTAGCGTTCTCAGTGGCTTGCTGAAGCTTTATTAACAAGCACAACAGTGACTAAACTACTGTATAGGGCAACTGAACAAGGAAGGTCAAGCCTCTCTCCTCATGAAAAATGTCAGTAATCTCCTTTCTTTTCAGTCATCCATGCTAAACCATTCCACTCCCAAATAAATGGGAATATCTAGAGGCTACATACAAATGTGGATAAAAGAGAGTTAAGAGTAGTGGGCTGCTGCAGGTAATGTCAAGATTTGCCTGAATTAAACTGCAGCATGGGTTTGTCTTAGAGGAAGAGCAGCATGGCTGTATATATATATATAAAGACCTATGATATCCATTAGATTTGTAGCCAAATTCCCATCTAATGTTTTTCTCATTTTATTTTCAATGCATGATTAAAGATAAATTGTTAACTGGGAGCATTTATATTTTATGACTATAATGCTTTGATTTGTTTTTCGTAAACTTTCCCTTAAATTTATTGTCCAGGCAACCAAACCTAGCATACCCACAATAAAAGTGAACCGTGAGAAACGTGAGAAAATCCTAAAAGCATGTGAAGTATTATCAGGGTTTAATTTTTAATGTTTTTATCCTTTTAAATAACAAATATTACAGACATCAGAGAGATGAGGTAAAGCAGCATTCACCTTTATTAAAGACAACTGAACACATGGAGTGGCAACCTCTCTTTCTCGTTTTCTTTTTCCTTTTCCTTTTATTTCAAAAGATACTCTGATTCAAATTGGGCCTGTTTAGAACAGGAGCAGGGTTCCTACAGTCATGGAAAAGCTGGAAAAGCCATGAAATTTACAAATATGTGTTTTCCAGACCTGGAAAAGTTATGGAAAATGGAACATCTGCATATAGTTTTGGAAATGTCATAGAAATTTGTTGATAATCTTTTTTTCAACAAGTGAAATATTTGATGTCAAGTTTGGCTGCTTGTTGATCCACTTTCCTTTGAGGGAAAAACAACCAAATCAGAAATGTCCTGATATAAATAATAAATAAATATTGGTCATGGAAATGGCATGATATATATATATGATGGAATAGTCTTAGAAAGGTTAAATGCATAGGAACCCTGCAGGAGGCTATTTCTGTACCTTTAGGAAATATAGGCAAAGCTATGAATAGGATAAGGATTACTTATGAAAATCCTTCACACGAGTACTTCACGTGTTCCGTACTGCAGCTGGTCTTTAAGAAGAATAACAGCAGCCCAAAGCCCTCTGGCAATATCTGGTTAAAATGCAGAACCTTTGATAAAAGTTGTTAAAGTGCAGGTGAGCAGGTGATGTTGATACTTACTAGAAATACTCTTTCCTTTCAAACGCCCACACACACACAGTATACCCCAAAGCATTATCCTGTCAAAGAATGAACATGGAAATTGACATTGCAGGGTCTTGAAGCCGCTGCAGTATACGTTCCTTGTACGCGTGGGCCTTTCTTATGCGCGTGTGCAAACTTTTAACATAATCAATCCAATATGCTGAGAGAGTGAATGTGAATTGGCTGTCATCATCTAAAGTCAAGTGTATCTGACAGGTTCCTGTTGATAACTATCAGCCACAGCGCAGCCTGTAATCCACTGATTAGAGCAGAATTGGAAAAGGAGCGGTTTAGTTTCGAATAACCTTTCCCCTTCCTTTTTGTTTGTTTTTGCTCATAGTTCCGATTTTCTGGAATATTTCCTTGCCAAAAAAACATCATTGTTTTGTTTTGTTCAATCCTCATTGTTTTAAGAAACCCTGCCTGATTATGTTGATAACTTTGGGTGTTGGAACAAAATTCCTCTTGCATTGTTGAAAGAGGCGTGTGATGGATGTAGGTTTGGCCTTACAAGGCATTCTCAATCGCTGTGTTATAGAAAGCCTTCGCAAAAATTCCCTTAAATTTATCAGTGCAACACCAATGTGTCATCATAGGAAATTTTCAACCCCCCACTCGATAAAAGCTATGACCGTTTTTCTACCAGTGAACCTCCCAAGTAACACAAAAGAACTGATGAAATAGCACGATTAAATAAATGTCAACTCCGACATTTAAAAAGTGAAGAGGCTCTACTTAAAGACCAGGGCTTGGATTATAGCGATGGCACCATCTAATTCTAATCTACTCCTATACATGGCTCCATTCAGCTCCCGATGCTGCAGTGCCTCCATAAGCTCTCCAGAATGGATCCACCCTGCCTTCTCTGTAATTACATTCACCAACGGGGGAGCCTACACAGCCCTACACTGTAGCCCATCACTGATCACAGAGAAAGGAGATGTTCTGTGACTGCATGGTGGAGTAGTGAGGGTGGGGGTTATATGGCGGATGATCAGAGTATTATTCCTGAGGCTCCCTTGGAGGAGGAGAGGATTAAGAGGAATCTGTCTGAAGGTGAAAAGGTTTTATCCCTCCTGGAGGGGACCGAAAGCCATTAAGAGAAAGGGTTTCTTTTCATTCTTTTTAAGACAGAAACGGAGCGCAAACTTGTTTTGCCTACACAAACCAGAATAACCTTCATTTGCAAAGTATGCACATTACATGAAATTTGCCTTGGCGATGGATAGAGTTACAAGTTACACAGTTAATATTACATATTACTGCTGCAGAGAGGTGATTACTGTGAGCCGTCAAGTATTACTGGTGTCTGTTGAGTTCTAGTACCCTGTTGTCTAATAATTTTAGTTTTGACAACATGAAAAGGAAGCCCCAAGGGTATAGGGCTTATCCCACCATTGATTACTGTTAGGCTTCGGCTCCAGAAGTGTCTGTCTTGTTGATGTGGTCCTCTTCTTCTGGAAAGTTAGATAAACAAAGGAAACTTTTAACTTCCCTGGACAGCAATCGAACACAGAGCCTGCAGGGACAGGCAGCCTGCTGTCTGTGGTCAATTTAGTCTCTCTCAGAAATGTACTGTAGGGAAAGCCTTGTTGTGTGTGTGTGTGTATATATATATGTGTGTGTGTGTGTGTGTGTGTGTGCGGATGTGGGTGTGAGCATGCATACGTCCATCTGTGCATGTGCGGTACGGGTGTGTCTCTTCACAGATTGCTTTGCTTTATCAAGTTAACTTCTTTTGAAGGAACACCAGCTGGCCTCCCCGTCTGCTTTTGGCCTATCATATAGCTCACTGCAGTAGAGCTGTCCCAATTATCTGTCACTCAGCCTACTTGCCTTGATGCCACAGGACATACACCTACTTTATTGCAGGTCTCCTGTTGGAGAAGATGGAAGAGGGCTTGTCATGTCTTAATACAGTCAGTACCTTCTGGCTCTGTTCTGTCTGTTCCTTCCCCTCAAACTCATTTATTTCTAAGGATATAGACCTAGAAAAAAAGACTTCAAATCTATCTTCTCTTCCCACTGGGTATCTGTGTTATTTCACTTTCTAAAGCAGAGACAGAGTATACAGTGTAATTGTGACTTGAAATTATTAAACTGTATGTATGACCTTCCTGGAGTTCCTGGGTTGTTCGTCAATAAATTAGGACCCAATCTATGGTTGAATGATTCAAATAGCATCAATTACATTGAGTTCTAGGATGTCTTGTTTCACACACTAGTGAGAGACATACATTGTTTTCCCAGTTATCAGTTTTGGTTTCATCTTTTTATCACTTTCTGAACACTGTACCAGTCTGTTGTTGAATGGTGAAGAATGGGTTGTTCAGGACCTGAAACTGAAAGTCTCTGTTGTCTTTGGGCAACAAAAGGTGGCAACTCACATCAGCAATAGAAAACAACAATACTGATATTTTTCCAAAGTGGCATACTGCCCTCAGACACATCTACATAAAATGACGGATTATACTACACTGGAAAACTGCCAGTGTGTTGGCGACAAAGAGGAAGCAGCAGAACGATTGCAGTCCAATTGTTAGCGTAGTGCATAACGGCAGGACTCCCTGAAGTGTTGTAGATTAATGGCTTGTCAGAGGAAACATCCACAGGGCTGCCAGGGCTATCCAAAGAAGATGTGTTCTCTGCCTCATATCCCAGTTGTGGATATGAGGCAGACATGTCCTCCTGTTATTGCACTACAGTTTAGAAAAGAGAGAGGGATCATGTAGCTAAACTAAGGGAAATCACTGCTAAATGTCAAAGGGAGGCATTTAAAAAGTTATAACTCACCCCGTATGGGATAAAAAAAAAAAAGAAAAATACAAGAGGCGTGGCAGGCGTGGAGATTGCAAAGACTTTGACAGAGGTTAATTTTATTTGATCTTCCCACAGAAAATCACCTTTGGAGTGAAACTCATTAGCCACCTACCCATGTCGTCCCTGAAGGAAGGCATTTGTTTTTTTTTCACCTTTTTTGTTTGCCACCATTAACACTTGTGGTTAGGGTCACTGATAAAACTACTGCCACCACCTAATTTAACAGGTGAATGTTGAAAAGTGCTCACTTGTTGCATCTGGTCTCCTGTTTCCTGTAGTTGACCAAAGGACTCACGATTTCTTTCCCTGTACTGTCTGGCACCTTCAACAACCCCCCCCCCCTCCAGGTAACAGTATACTACACTCTGCAGCAGACAGTGTGACGAGTGCTGTACAGAAGGCCAGCCAGGCCCTGAATGAGCGCGGCGAGCGATTAGGCCGGGCCGAGGAGAGGACTGCAGACATGATGAACAGTGCTGAGCAGTTCTCTGTCACCGCACACAAGGTGAGACGATGTTAGCAAGATACATTACCATGCCTGACCTCAATGTGGGCCTCTGTGTGTTCTGACTTTGAGTCCCATCTCATGTTTCATAGAAATGAAATTCCTAGATGGGATTTTAAGGTCAGTTACTGACCCAAAAAGATCAAGCATTTATTTGTTTAAACCTAAGGATATTTCAAGGAGTTGCTTTTTAGTATCTCTAGCCGCCCAGCAGTGGTACTTTCCGCTCTGGGAAGAGGGAAGATAATTCTTTTTTTCCTCTCCCTTTGTTTATTTTCTCTTTCATAGTTCTTCTCCGTAGGGTTTTCCCATCTCCTCCATCCTTCCTCTCTTTGGCATGCCAGGAAGACTAATCGCAAGCCGCTTAACGAGGCTATCAGCATAATTTGATTTTTACTGCAAAATGAAGGGAAAAAAGAAGAAACTCCCACTCTTCATTTCTAACAGGCACACCTGATTGTTATCATCATTGCTATCTTTCTAATAGCATTCAGTATATCACACACCCCTGCGTTTGCAGCTTGGCTTCCTCAGTAAAATTAGCCCACCCTACTGGGCTGTCTTGCTGTGAGAGGACACAGTGGATGGACATGTGCCATCTAAAGTGGGATGCCAGTTACTTGATTTGTAGAGCCATCTGCTACCTAGCGAAATGACTGTTTTGAGTGATGCATGCCAATGATAGTGGTCTAATTGAAAGACATTTGAAAAGCCTAGATCAGCCCTCTCACTGTTAGATGAGGTGTCCCCACCGTGCTGAATTAAAAAAACCCAGCAGAGAGTAAAACATGCCTTGCCTTTCTTGAATCCAGGGGAGAATGACTGTAAAACTCCCATTAAGAATCACTCATTGTTAGATGTTTCTCTCTTCAGCTCCTGCAGTTAGCTGCTTGATAGTGTGGGCTATTTAACAATTTACTTGTCTTGTACATTATGTCAAGAATCAAATACAGTAGCCTGCAGGAAGCCCTGTGTTACAGGCAGTAGGTAGCTTTACACATGGATAAGTAAAGTCATTATTTCTCCTGAGGGAGTTAACAAGACATTCTTCACTTCATGACTTTTCTGTCTGAGAGTCACTTTGAGGAAGGCTTGAAACTCAGCATAGTTGTGAAGGATTTCACAAGGTTTCCCCTTATAATGGAAGTGATCTGCATGTATTAGAGAAGGACTTCTGAACGCACTGTATCTTAATGAATCATAGCCAAGGGGCATTAATGTTGAGCGTCTGCAGTACTGTGTAGCAGTGGGTCACCTTGCCTCTTTCTGCCAGTTCATCTCTGCAATCCCACTTGCTGTGCTTCACTTTGTGTGACAGCAGCCCATTTAGGAACACTGTTGACTTTCAATCTAGTCTGCTCGGTCGTCTGTGCTACTCTACTGCCCCCACATGTTAGATCTGTAGATTTCTGCTTCTACAACAGCAGTGTCTATAGTCTGTAGTCCTTTGTGAGTGTGTGTCTGTGTGTCTCTCTCATCCATGTCTCCACACCCTGTGGCTGTGAATTAGATTGGTGGCCCTGGCCATCTCTCTAATGAGCCTCCAGCCAAGCCCATTAAAACCCTCGTTCATAGAGATAAATGAAGTCGCAGGATGCCTAGTCATGGCCTGAATAAAAATACAAGGACCCCTGGCTGCCTCCCAGCACTTGTGGAATAAGTATACCCTAACAGCTATGTCTCTTTTCTGGCACAGATCTGAAGAAGTCAAATCTGTACCCTGCATTTCCCCATTGTGTTAGTCATTGTGTCAGCTATTGCATTGTATCACTCTCTTAGGGCTGATTTATTTTATTGCTTGGCTAGAATTTTGCTGATAAGGTAATTTTAAAGTTGCATTATCACTCCTGTGTACAGAAGCTTTCTCATTGTAACCCCCCGCCTCCCTCCTTCCAATCTCTCTGCAGCTTGCCATGAAGCACAAGTGTTAGACCATTGCCAAACCAACCAGGGGGGCTCGCCAATCGCCAGTCACTTTTGAGGAGATGGATTCCATGTTTTATTCTTTTTAAAAGTTTTAATATGATTACTATTTGTTAACATTGTTAACATTTAAATCGTTCTGGGTCGTTTTTTATTATTCCTAATGACATGTGATCAGAGGGGAGGAAGACAGGGAGAGACACTACTAGGACTGTTGACAGAAAAGATCCGGCACGCCACAACCATGATTATATTTGATAACCAAGGTCACTCGTTACCCTTTCATATACCATCATCGGCTATCCCTCCATGATGAGGAAGATCTCTTCTCACAGGTCATCAACTGATTAGTTATATATGAGTCCTGCAATGATTATGCAGGTTGATACATGAGTGGCAGACCCTCTCATGGGTGTCACAGGTGTAGCTGAGGAATGGGGCGGCAGCGTTTTCAGTGAGATGAGATGCTCACACCACATGAACCAACTTCAGATAGCCCACTCTTTTTTTTTTTTTTTTAATCTAAATCTCGCTGATACCCTGAGAAATGTTTTGAAAACACATTTGGGACAGTTGGGTAACAGAAGACATGTAGAGTCTGGTGTAGAGTCATGGTCGCCACTAACATGGGGACAACAACACATACTATACCCTTGGATAAAACCAAAATGATTCAGTGTCAGTTTAATGGTTTCTCTTGTCCTTTGACCGTTATGGCACGGCACTGTTCAGATAGGCCTGCTGTTGTGTCCGTTCATTTCAAGCACTATCGATACAGTATTAGCCAAAAGTGATTAAGGCACATTATTTCATAAACCGCTGATGAAATGACTAGAAATAAAGGAATTGGTTTGAGTGCCATTGTGTGAAAACAGTGAAATATATCAGTCCTTTGCAAGACACAAACTACCAAATCCATGGAAAACATTTTCAAAAGTGTGCTTGAATAACAGGATAAGCTTTTTTGGTATAATAATTAATGTTAAAAAAGGGGGGGGTACAATACCATTGTAAACCAGCTTCAGCATTGTAAAAAGCATACATGTAATTCTTCTAGTGCTATTATCAATGTCAATAGAGCTGATTTGTCCCATAAACGTGAAAAGTTTTGAAATTACTCCTGGCTGTATTTCAACTTTGATCATTCAATAGTCATATCTTGTACTTTTTGTATAATTTGGGTTGATCATACTGGTAGTATTCTGATATGTATACTGACAGATAATGGACAAAATGTCCCCAATAGCAGCAGCAACGTGTTGTAGATTTCTTGTTGTCGGTGCTCACACACTGACTGTGTAACTGTGGCTTCCTCGCTGGCAAGATACCACCCTCACAATGGAGATGTATTTTATTCTTACTTTTATATTTTGAATTTTATATTTCATGATGCCACAATGCACTGACAACTTTACCTTGCAGAGCACCTGCTGGGTTCATAATGAAACGTTCCAGTTGCCTAACTTATAGTCTGCTTTTAGTCCTCTCTAACACTTTGGATGTTCATTGTTTTAATAAAAAAGATATTGAAAATGAATTTGTATTATGCTCAATGTCCTTTTTATAACCAGCTTTAACACCACCTGCTATCAAACAGTGGAATCAAGAGTTGTAAGTTGATCATTTTGTCGGGTGTCCTGTTTTTGTTACAGTAATGTTGGCATTTGTGTATTTTCACTAATATTGATTTTAAAAGCCATTATGTCTGTCTCTGTCAGATGTGCTCACACTAACTTCATTCTTCAAAAGTGCTGATAACACAATGATCTCAACTCCTAAATATCTTTCAGATGTAAAATAGTGTTCATCTTTCAATCCACCATCAAAATGAAATGGTTCTTTATTAGTGCCTTTTAAAGTTAACATCTCACCTCAGTTGGCATATCGATTTTCAAGTGAATATTGTCTTGCTTTATGTAGCAACCCAGGGTAACACTGCCTCAGTGGATCGATGAAGAAAATGTATGGTTAGATTTCTGAGTTATGACTGAATATAATGATTGGGAATTGTGTTGCTGGCTTTTATATTGGAGTAGAGAATTATGAAAGAAGCCTCAGTATGTAGAAGTAAGACAGCCAAAAGGGGTGGATGGGTACCGATGAGGGCCATTCTTAGCAGTGAAATGTGCACATTTAATTGTGACCAATAATATCTGTTGAATTATGCCAAGTTATTTGATCATTTTAAGTAGTTTGAATGTTACATGCATGCTCACAATTGTCATCTGTCTTGTTTTGTCAAGTTTAATTTTAGTTACCACTACTGCATTGTGTGTGTTCACTTAATTTATTGTGGATGAAGAAAAAGTTTGACAGGCACAACATTAGAATCTTTTATTTGATTTTTGTCCACCTACCATAGAGGATTGTGTACTGTATATCACTTAAGAATAATAAAGGTTATTCTTCTTCAAATTGTTGTTCTATTTTTTCCCCACCAAGACTGGTGAAGTTTCTTTTAATTGATAATGCCTGTTAATTAGATTTCTGAGAGGTTGAAAGCATTAATTCTTCTATTTTTGCTGTCTGACTCTTCCGCCTATTATTAAATAAAACATATTGGCCAGACCAAAATTAAACAGCATACAGTTGTATTATAGTACAAAGGCAGGGTGTGTCCGAGTCCAGCGGCACCTCAACATGTGATTCTCCTATTTTACCTGCAGAGGGCAATATCACATAAAGCAGTAAGTCGGTACAATGTTAGTCTCAATAAAATAACAAGCACGAAGGTTTAAGTTAGTTTACTTTAGACTTTCTTTTGAGAGAGAGAGAGAGAGACAGAGTGTCACGGCCATGCCTCTGTCTCCCCTTGTGTCTCTTGTGTTCCCCATTCCTCCTGTGTTCCATGTCCCGGTTTTTGTCTCTCTCTGTGTATGTGGGTGTTCCTGCTGCCTCCCAGATTCCTTCACTCCTCCCTGGCACATCTGTCTTCCATCAAGCTCAGTAGCCCACCTGTATTTAAACCCCGGCTTTCCTCCCACTCATCGCCAGATTGTTGCCTTACTCTAGTGGTAGCCGCTTGCCAGCCTTTTCCTTAACCTTGCTTATGCTTGTTAACCTGCAACTCCTTGTCGACCTTACCTGCGTTTGTCTCCCGCTCCTCAGGACCCCAACCTGTCTGCTTCCCTACCTGCCTGCGAGTCTACCCGCTGCGCACCCATCCTCGCTCCCCTCGCCTACCACACCGCCTTGCCATCTCCATTCCTCCTGCCTTCTCCAGCCTTCCCTACTCCCCC
>OOFE01007217.1:4701-18096 GCA_900323365.1 Monocentris japonica | reverse complement strand
TAAAGGCAAGGCTTGCTGGTAAGGTAGTGGTTGGTTATGTACTTCATTCCATGTATGCCATTCCCTGTGTGAACCCCCCCCCCCTTGTAAAGCGCACACACACACACACACACACACACACACACAATTTCAACCAGCGACAAGGCCTGGCTGGTGGTTAATGGTAGCAAATGTCAGATTTGACACAAAGTCCCTGTAGAGGAAAGCTGCTAGAAGCTTGTCAGGTCCGACATGTGAAAGGCAAGGCGACATGAGGTTGGGGTGTTGGGCGGGGGGGGGCTTTCACTTAAGTGCTAAGCTGCCCACACATTCGTCCTTACAGCAGGGAACGAGGGACCCGGTGTGTGCACTGTTGTGCTACTTTGTTACTTTTTACAGTTTCTCCATTTCGGACCAACGGGATGCACAGAGGTCTGCGTGGCCAAGTAAACAACAGCATGAAGCAACAGTAAATATCTTCAGCATATCACATAAACCTGGGCAGTGATGAATCTGTTTGCATTGTGGAAGAAACTGAGAGGTGTAGAAAAACAAATATGGCTACAGTGTGTGGTGTAATGTGTGTGTCTGTTGGTGTGCACGTTGCACTTTGTAAAATGTGTGAAATGGACTCTGCTGCCGAGCTCATTTCACAGTCATGCAACACATATTACATTGTTTCTGTTAAAAATTGCTCTAAGTTCCATTGAATGCGCTTTGAGGAGTGGAAACTGAAAAAAGAGGTTCCTTACACACTGAGTGGGAGGTGTGTGCTTGTGCATGCACACGCGCAAGTGTGCGTGCATGTACGCGCTTTGTGTGTGTGTGGGTGAATAGCTGGCGCCCGAGCATCTGGAAAGGTGACTTTCACGCCAAACAAACAGCTCATGCTGCAGTTTGATTGGCAGCAGAATATCCACTCAACTCTGCAACTGCTATTTGACTTGGTACTAAGCGAAGTGCATAAATGAACGCTTGCTACAGGTGCGGTAGGAGATAACTGATAATCTTTCCCTACATATTTGCTCGAGACTCTTAATGGTAAGGATGTCTCCCTTAATGAAGAAGCAATAAAATGAGGGATTACTCTATACTTTCAGTGTTTCTCCTATATTCATTCATCAATGAGTGCAAAACCGTGCCACCTCTACGCAATAAAAAATAATTGAAGTCAAGTTTAGTTATAAATCGCTTTATCACAAACAAGCCTCAAAGGACTTTACAGGCCTAACTAGGTCAGGCTTGTGTCACAATAAATTATCAATCAATCATGGCAAATAAGAATTGTTCAAGAATACGATCAAAGCAAACCGTAACAGGTTGAAGAGGACTGAAAGGACTTATCAGAGAGGACGTAGCAAGCCTACCTAGCCTGCCTAAGGTAGCCTTGGGCGGGAGGGATTCAAAGAGGCACCCCCCACCAGGATGGCTGGGCGTGCACTAGATGACAGGACAAAATATAGTGTAGGTCATATAGTTCTGTGCGTATCAATCAGATCGTTCAATATCCCTGTTAAGCCAGGGCCCTATAGTTCAGCCTATATACTGCAGGCCATACTGTCAGTGTCCTCAGTCGTCCAGGGACCAAATAGATTGGTGTATATAGAGCTTGCGATAAGAAAAAAGCCTATCCCTAAAATACAAAAAAGTAACACTGTCATTTTGCTTTTCATATCCTGCTTTTGCGTCATCAGACAACTCACCCTGCTTCAGTCATAGATTCCTTTGTGTGCCTGGTGCAAAGTAGCAGACAGATCTATAATTGATATTGCAGTGGCAAATGTTTGCCAAGTGATTAGTCATCGATCCCGCTCCCATTCATAGAGATTTCACATAGTAAGTGGTTTCATTCTCTCAAAAAGATAGCTTTTGGTTTATCGTCCCAAGGCTGTGACAGCCACTAAGATAGGCACATCAGGGACAGGAGAAAGTTTTAAAACGTGGAGGCCCTCCACAGTGTGCTGTGGATGAACGCTTACAGCAGCCTGTGGATAGGAACAGGGAGAAGAGAAGGATTAAGGGAGGCAGAGCGAGAGAAAGAGAGGCCGATTGAATGATAACTGAGTACTGCTTCTAATCACTTTTACTGCCTTGTTTTGTACAGTCAGTCTAAGGAGAAATGACAGGCAGTGGCTTTGTTATTGGAAATGATCCTCATCATCGATGTTCTGTTCCAGATGTGCTCAAACATAAATGTACAGTACAGTAGAATGTGAAAGATAGTACTGAAACGTTTTTTTTTTTTTTTTCTGATATCCAGCCCCTATAACCACTATGACCTTTATAATCCCTCCAGTTGTAGAAACAATGGTGCAAGATTATATTTAAGGGCTGTTTTTTTTCACCGTGCCTTGCAAGTAGTGGAGGCAGGAGAGCATGTTGTCTGAGGTATTCTTTCCCCTCACATCAAATGCTCACTCTTACATTCTGTGCAAGAGCTTTGACAGTCAGCATGCCTTGTGCTAAAGCTAAATCCACACATCCAGACCAGACATTTGGACACTGCCCTCTATTCAGGAACTGTTCGTGAACACCTTCCAGCGGTGTGTCTTGCAGGAGCATGCTGGCATGGCAATCTCTTCCTGTTGCATGGCACAGCGCTTTCATCCAACCGCCAGCTAATGTGTGGCTGCCAGTGCAAGTGGGTCTGAAGCCAATGACACCTGGGCCGGACACACCTGGCAGAGCTTTCCGGGAAATTGGCATGGAATAAACTGAGCGACTGAAGGTATTAGAAAAGGGGCACAACACTTACCTGGATAAAAGAAGTTTAAAATGAATCTTCACCTCCTTGTAGACACAAGCAGGGGATTGACATCACAATCTGGCCAACTTAGTGGAACATTTTATCAATGCAAGGCCTTTCTCCAAGGACTCGCAACTCTTAATTAATTAACGAGACCCAATCAAATCCGCAGAGGCATTGCTGCACCAGGCAATCAATGGAGAAGCAAAGGCAGCATTTAGGAACACTGGAGAAGGAGGAAAAGCTTTCTTCGGCGCTGCCATCTTGGAAACAACAAAGAGTGGTGTTATCTGAGGCTGTATCTTGTCTTGGAGGCCTTCTCAGCTGTTTCAGGCAATGACCTAAGCAAATGCAATGAGTTTGATTCAGTTGCTACTGCTACATACCCTACACCTAACCCCAGCTGTGTTACCTCAGTGGCACCAATTAAAAACCTGGCAAACTGATTCACCAGTGTAAAATATTATATCTCTTGCTCTCACTTTCCCAAACTCAATAATCTGTTTTTTTTTGTTTTTTTTTCAGAAGGAGGACAAGGAATCTTGCGTTCTGTAATCCTTTGAAGTGTGAAATGAAGTGGAGAGCATTAAAGAGAGAATAAAATGAGAACTTGATTTGAAGGAAAGATGGAATGGGGGAGAAGAAAGGCCAGTGGATTTTGGGGGTCTAAGATAAGTCCAACAAGCCGTTAATTGAAGGGAGTAAATATAATTCTAACTACTATTTCCTTCTTTTGTGATTTTGAAAATAGAAAAAGTCATGCAAAGACACCCGATCGTTTGGCGGCGAGAGGCAACTGTTTGAAATTGTTTGAACGTGAATGACCCAGAAATCCTGCCACGTGATGTCAGAAAACTGCACACAGCACGCTCAGCACACCAACCCGGGCGGTCTGTGATCTCTTTGTACCAAAGAATGCCAAAGGGACGAGAGAGGCAAAAGATCTAACGTTGTTGAATCCAGCTTTCTCTGGACGGAGCGCTCACTTGCTGCTGTATTTGTCACTTCTGGTGGGTCAAGAATAGTCCATACCCGAAACCAGGAGGGGGTCAAATCGTCCGATTAGAAACGTGCAAAATCCCCACGTGTTGCACGGTAAACTGGTACTGAAAAAGTACAGTGGTACTAGAGTTTTGAAGATGGTACAATACCAGCATTTTGAAAAAAAAAAAAAACGCTGACAGCAGTGACATGGCGCTAGTGGTGTGAGTGACGGGGGTGAAGTGCTTGAAGAGATGGCAGCAACGCCTAAACTCACTGACAAAGAGGGGGTGAAGTGAAAGCGAAATACGGAGATAGTGGACAAAAAAGGCAAGCCAAACAAACATCCGGACCTTTTCAAGTAATTCAAAGAGTGACAGGTGATAGTTGACTGAAAGCATTGTCCAGGTTTGAAATGAATGAATTTGATAGTGTTTCCCCCTTTTTTAGGAAAAGTATTGAGTATCGAAACAAAATTTTGGTGTCATGACAACACTAGTTGCTTGTTGACACACTGGGGTCTATTCTTGGTTGCAGCTGCATTGCATCCATCTTGCTCTTCCATCTCCTCCCAGTTCTACTGTGTTTCCTCCTCAGTTTAGTGGAGCTGAGAGGCTTTCAGGGCCCCATTGCTCTGCAAGACTGCGGCTGGAGCAGCTGTCACCGGCATAGCGGACACTCTTAATTGGTTCCCCTGGGGCAGTTGCCATAGTGGGGCAGAGTGGGGCAGAGACTGTGGAGGCATGCCAAAGTGACACAGAGCCAAAGCAGGCCTGCTTTAAAGCCCATAGAGCAGTGTCAACCCCTTTTTCCCTCTGGGCTGCATTCCTTTGCTTTGCAATTTAGTTCTTTGGGTGGTTCTTTGGAACGCCGTGGATGTTCCTTGTACACAGTGAAAATTGTTCTTCTTGTTTGTTGTTTTGAAAATTGTTCTGTTTCAGAAGTTGTATTTAGAGCAAAATCTCTGAAACAGGCCAGTCAGAACGTGGTCAGGATGTTATGTAGAAAGCTGACTTTACTTGACTCGACCAGTCATCTTACATAGGGAGCCAAAGCGGAAGTTATCCAAGACCGTCCACCGGTTTAGTAGCGGCGAGCACAATTTTCCATAAACACGTCTTACAACAACTAAACAAGCCAATAGATTTTGTTGAAAATCACCTGGCAGCACTGCACATTATATAAGCAATCATAAGATACATTTCTGGAATTTTTGTGTGGTAAAGTTGCGTACTTATAAGGCAGTCAATCAGAATCGGAAGCGTTAGCAGTTTCCTTATATCATGTAATCTGTAATGTATTAGAATAGACAGAAGTGAACCAGAGGTGGGGAGAAGTGACGTCAACTCCCTATTTGGGGCGGACCCTCTAGTACTGCCAGCCAATCGGAGCAGCTGCTCTTTCTGGCTACTAGAAATGTTGCCAAAATGGCCTGTAGTTCTTTAGGTGGGAGAGGGGCAGTAGAAAATAAAACTGCAAATCTTCATGAATTATTTTCACTGGAAAAAGCTTAACAGGCATATTTTACAGGGTAGAGGTAAAAGTGAAATCTGCCCCCACCCCTTTAAAATCATCACAACAAAATGTTCAGATTTACTCTATTTCTGATTTTATCTAGGGTCCCTGCTAGATGTTTAAGGAACCAAGCAACTGCATAGTATTGATTATGTCTCCAAAATGCTGCACCCCAATGTACCGGATTGAGCAACACTGTAACACACAAACTAGCCTCTTTTTTTTCCTCATCATACCACAGGAGACATTACAGAAAGGCCAATACTGTCTCCATGACACTATACTATATTGCACATTTGGAGTAGTGGGGCCTTATTCTCCAGCATCTCATCACCTGTCTGCTTTTTCAGAGGTTGCAGCCTGCTTTGGCACCCACAAGCTGTTCGCCATTTTGAAAACTGTCATATCTCTTGTTCCCCGCTGAAAGCTATTGTGTGTGTAAACAGACGGGACGTGCTTTGCAAGTGTTTTGTATTGTCTGTCATAGCCAGTGACTGTCAGCGTTTGGCTTTATGTGCGCACAGGCTTACTGCAGCTTCCATTATCGGATGTAACAAGCCATTCTAATAGGGATCCCCCTGCTTCAGATTATCATAGTTATTGCTGAAATCACAGTCTTTGTGAAAATACCTGCCTCTCAACACCCCCCTCTACCGCTCTGCCCACCCTCACTCTTCCCTTGTCATCCTTCTCCTGCCTCCCTTTTCATCTAATCTCTTACCTTCGTATACCTATTTCTCTCTCTCCCTTTTTTTCTCTTTTTCTCTGTTTCTTCATGCTGTCCTAGTGCCAGAACAGAAGGATGAGTCAGTAAATCCGACATCTGCTTTCCTCTCTCTGACTCCCTCATTTTTATTACCCCGCTCTGCCATCCGGCCTGCACCCCTCCACATCTTCACGCCACATGCCACCCATATCCTCAGATTCCCTCTCGCTATACCTCCTCCTCCTCTTCCTCCTCTGCTTATTTTTTCTCTATTCCCCATCTGGTGCCACCTCTTACAAAAACCGTCCTCCTTTTATCCATTTTCTCTGTCTCGCTCTGTCTCTCTGTGCTGCTGGAACAAAAGGCTTTATCTCTGTTTTTTGTCCCCAGCTAATGCAGTTCCAGCACTTGTGTTTTTTTTTTCCTCTCACCCCTCTCTAGTCTAGTCCAGCCCAGACTGATTAGATGGTATTGTTACGCGGCTCTGAACAAATAACAACCTGATTCTGTTTCTCCTGCTATTAATTGAGATGCTGAGTCGACCGAGGAATAGACACATGGAGGGATGGAAGAAGGTTGAAGAGAAAGAGAGGGAGGTGTGGAGGGATAAGTTTAGTTTCAGAGTGCATTGCCAATCCGACTAATGGCCTCGTCCCGGCTCGAGTGAGAGATTGCCGTTTTGGCAGGCGCAGCGATTGTGATGACACAGTGGATTTTTTTTAACAGCAAAGTTTATTGGCCAAGGATGGGTGTCAGCCTGGAAACCGGGCTCTCGGCACTCGCAATCACAGATAATAATGGAAACGCACGCACACACCATTTCCATGTTTGTTCGCAGTTTGACTTCACTTCCTCACAACTTCAATTTGATGTTGACAAGAAGAATCAATGCAATCAACACCTACCGTATCTCGAGCTGCTGCCGGTCAGCGGAACGTCACCCAAAAAGCAATCGGAAACAACAGCTCTTTCAGCATAGAACAAAGCCTGGGCGTATTAGCTAATGATCAACATCCATTCAGCGGTCTATTAAATGGTACCCAATTAGCACTGAGTAGCAGGGAAGAAGGATCTTTACGTTGTGATATTTTCCTAGCCTCTGGTTCCCTGGCATTTTCAACTGATTTGTTAATTAAAGTTGGGGGGGGGGGTTGACCTTTTAGCTCAATTTGTTTCCCAGCTCCTGGCGGATCGGGGGCGTGTGTTTCCCTTTTCCCGGTGAGTAGCCGAGCGAGGAGAGAGGGCTGCACCCTCGGGGATCCTGGACTCTGAATTATACAGTCACCGGGCCCGGCTGTCTGCACAAACACACACACACACACACACACTCAAAACACAGGGATGGAATTATGCACACGTGTCTGCTCTTGTTAGCAAACAGTGTACACACAGCAGGTGTATACCTGCCCTTACACACCTGCATTCAAACAAACAACGTGTGTGTCAGAGCACTGGTACCAACATACACTAGAGCAGACCCACACACACACACTAGCAAGAGTATGTCACAGAATTAGACAGTTTATTAGATCAACATCATATAGTCAAACGCAACTTGTCAGTTTGCAATGTCTGCACATACATATACTACAATAGAGGGCTCCTAATGTTGGGGATGCTTGCAATCCATTTGTGTTGCTACAAATTTGTTCCACTGACCATTCACTGACAAAATGTTTGACAAAATCTAAAAACTTGGGTCAGAATGGGGCGAATTAGGAAAAAAATGACAGATTCTCCTATTTGAAAGGAACGCATCCAATAAAGTGGGATCCCGGCATAAAGAGACAGTGGCAGAGGTGGTATTAAAGCTGCTCTAATCCAACATTACCATTGTTGATAGCCAGTGCACAGACAATTAAGAAAATCCTACCAGAACATGTAGTGCCTCACCCTGCCATTTTTCTCTTCTTCAACCATTTTCTCCCCTCTCTTCTGAGCCTGGTCCCTTCCCCTATGTTGTTGCAGAGTGAGGTCAGGGCTGAGTGGTGAGGAAGGCTAGTATTGAAACAGATACGTTCAGAGTTAAAGAGGCAGAGGGGAAATGAAAAGACAGAAAGAGGGAGAGGGGTGAAGAGAGGCTAAACCAGGATAACGGCGCTGATTAGAAAAGGGACAGAGAATAACCTATTTAGGAGGGGTGGGATGAGGACAGTAAACGGAGAGAGAGGGACTAAGCTCTGACTGAGTGTGCCGGAGAACTCAGAAGGACATCTGCAGAAAAGCTAAATGCCAAAAATGTAGGGGAAAAAGTTGTGACAAAAGTTAGACAAGACAGAGCAGGGAGCGATGGAGGGTCCCAGGCCAGTCCAACCAGCCAGGGGGTTAGTAAGACAGCATGCAGCTGTCTCCCGCTGACTCAAAATGAGAGTGATGGGGGGGGTTTGGATGGACTGGCACAGTGACTGATGAGGTTGATGAGCGGTCCCACTGGGAGACAGATGTGGGCATGATGGGAAAGGGACACATCAGATGGAATTATGGACGAAAAAGGTCAAAGTTGGGGGCACAAGATGAAAGGGAACCCTGACTTGTGGAGTATGTGATCAAAAAAATGAAAGCTACTTTGAAGTGGTGCCTCGTGCAAGGAGACTTTTTTTTGACTCTGAAGTCGGCACGTTGGATGGCAGATGCCTGGAGAGCAAACCCTAACGAAACATGGTTTCTCAGACCTTCCAAGCATCTTAGAGGTATTTCCAGCAACCTTTCAGAAGGTAGATGTCTTTGATGAGCGATAGGATGTGTCGGAAGGCTGCAGCCGAGTGAAACACAAACATATCTGTGCTAATAATTGATGGCCCGCGGTCACTAATACAGCCCAGAGTCAGACCTGTTTGGGAATTCCTCTACTTCCCACAGTAAATGGTGTTTTTTTGGCATATTTAATGTCAAATTGGATTTCTGTATCACTGCAGGAACTGGTGAGGTCCACAACCCCAATGAAAAGACCAAAGAGTTTCACTTATCCTTTTCAAAAGTGCCAGTGAATTTGCAAACCTTACATATACCCATTTGCAATTCATAACGAGGCTCTGCGGAGAGGAAATTCTCTATGGAGATGAATGGAAAGAAAAGAAAAGCCAGGGACATCCTGAACAAGGTTTCCCTAATTACAGTAACTTGGCTGGGACTAAACATAGACCGTAATGACATGCTTGTTGTTTGTAGGGATATATATACATATATAGTATTTACTGTACTGTACGTATTAGCAATTTCAAACAATGGAGATTGAGTGTCGCAAGTCATGCCTCCAGATGCAGCCTTATGAGTAAACAGTGATAACTCTATGAGAAAGAGGGAGGAAAAGAAAGAACTTCCCACTGTGTCTTTAAAAATATCTATATACAAGAGAGGTGGAGCGCATTGTCCTTCTGCTGGTGCAGCACCCTTCTCTGGAGACCCCCCTGTTGCAGAGAGAGAGAGAGAGAGGGAAAATTGAGGAGTTAAGCAGCCAATGTGACGATGGAGGAGATGACAAACTAGATGAGGGAGAGGTAAAGACAGAGAGGAATTGAGTAGGCAGAGGCAGTAACCTAGAAGTTAGAAAAGCTGGGTCATGACCGGAAGGATGCTGGTCTGAATCACCAGATCAGCTGGGAAAATGTGGGTGGGCAAAGTGAATGAGTAACACTCTCCCCTCGCTCAGCAACTACTGCCGAGGTGCCCTTGAGCAAAACAAGAGCATTCCCTGGATAAATAAATAAAGATGAATAAGAGAGTAGACGGCGCGAGACAATGTGCACGAAGAGATGGAAATGGATTGAAAGAAAACTTCTCCAAATGACTTCCTCTCATGTCACGCTGATGTGTTATCTGCTCCCACACACTCGTAGGCAAATCCACCTGCAGACACTTGGCTCTCATTGGAGCATGTGTTCGCTCACCTAGGGCACAAAAGTTGTTGCACATCAGCCCAAGAGAGCAAGATGGATCATCTCAGTCAAGCCCTCAGACATTTCTATTCATGCCACCTCTTTCTATGGAAGCTAATGGATTTTCCCTGCAGCACATCTTTATTGTCTAATGCACAATAACGTCGTGGATGCTTTATGAGCTCGGCCTAGCAAGCAGACAGAGAAGAAAGTAACGCCACGGCTGATCGATGGCTAGGTAGTTGATGGATATAACCATATAGAGCAGGAGAGATGAGAGGGAAGCTGGGGGAAACAGAGAAACCCATGGTGCAGAAAGCTATATAACACACCTAATGTTGTTTTGCAGAGAGGCTTAATGCATAGCACAGGGATTCTTGTATCTTGTCTCTGGTAAATTACAAATATGGATATATGAGTGCTGTAGGAGGGCTACTATGGGAATGGCTTGCACACTTTGGATAGAAATAGGCTATATGGATATATGGGAGCTGTATGAGGGCAACTAGACTGTAGGAAGCGTTACTCATATTACTGATTTAGCACCATCAAGTCTAGTCTGTGTTCCAGCTGAAACACTCGAGTGCTATGCTAGCTGGTGAACCACACCTTGGTAGCTGTGGAACAGGGAAGCATTTTTAGTGTTGAGTTCAAAACACAATGCTGAAAGTTTAATAATCCTTGTCGGGAAATCGGGGATACTGCAGCAGCAAAGAGTAATAGAATACAGCAAATACAGCAGAGCACAGAGAAGTTCAACACCAAAGAAAACCATAAGTAAAATGTGTGAATTAAAAGTATGAAAACAAATGAACTGCAGCATTATAAGAGTGTGCAATTTAACAGGTGATGTAACATACTGGGCAAAGATATGAAAGGCATGCAGCACGATTTTATTTTTTTTTCTCCAATGTTAAGATGTATGCAATATAACACATCAGAAGAATTACACAGTTCCCTGCAGCGAGGGTTTGGTGAAATTTGAAGCAGCCCGTAGCCTCACAGCAACGTCAGTTATGCGGTGCACACAAATTGTGTGTCTCAATTGTTTGAGTGCGTGTCCACATTGATGTGGCATGGAGTCACTTTGCACAGAAGGAGATGCGAGTTCAGCGATGCACAACATGAAATGATGGTCCGGCGCTCCGGGGGTGGATCTGTACCCATTCCGTTTTTTTTTTTCTCTCTCCCTGCATTGCTTGGCTGGCCTAAGCACCCATCTGTAGAGACACATGAGGTGAGGCGGCGCCGGGCGACCGCTCCTGAGAGAATTGGTAACGGTTCTGCCATGTTACTGAGCGGTAGAGAGCAGAGGAGGAGGCACAAATGCATAATATGTGCGAGGGAGCACACACAGAAAAACAAAAGCTACATTGTGGGGTTTTAAGGACCAAGCTAAGAGGCTCGTAAGCTTTTTGTTAACCTTTATTCCAGTGCCATCCTGCTTCAAATTCACGTACAACCACAGTCTTCTATTGTTGGAGCAAATGGGGGGCTAAGTGCCTTGCTCAAGGTCACCTCGACAATAGTTGTTAAGGAAGGGGAGGGCGTTACTCATTCACTTTCTCCACCCACATTTTTCTAGCCTGTCCCGGGATTTGAACCGACGACCTTCAAGTCCAAGTTTGCTTCTTCAGCCTAAACCAAAGCGATGCCCTCGTTTCCTGCTCTCAAATCAGTATAACAGCTTCTCTGCACTCACTTCTCTTCTCCCTCTCTTTACCATCACCTCTCCCTCCCACCTCCAACCCCACCTCTCTCTCATCCCCATCCTCCATCCCTCTCTTTTTTCAATTTCACACTGCAAAAAAGCTAAGGTGCAATTTGACCAGAACTATCAAATATTTCTAGCTTCACTTCCTGTGCCTAGCGTGCTACTCACTCAAAGATGATACCACCGGACAAGGTGCTTGCCTTGATTTTTCCATTAGATCTAACCGGCAAACAAAGTCTATCTGCATCCTCTTTTGACATTGTAATCTCAAAAGACGGAAGAACGGTGGGGATACTCTGCAGCTTTGATCCGACCAGAAGAAAAAGAACGATAGCCTTCCACTGTGGATGGATCAAGGCAAATGCTCTGCCTGCAATTGAGGTTTTGCACCGCACTGAGCCCGCCAATCAGCCACCTTTCACCCACTGTGTTCAAAAGCAGACCTGAGACCATTGTGAGACTATTTCACCCAGCTCAGGTTCTCCCCTTCGCTTCCCGGATTCCACATCAGGGGTATCTCCAGCCTTCAAAGTCTCTGGTCTGTAGTCAGCCAATCCTCTTAGTGCCAGGGAGAGGATCTCCCTTCGACACAACGCTGATGTTCACAGCTTGAGACCTGTCAGATGTGTGTGAGTTCTAAGTGTGTGTGTGGTAAGCTAGGTAAGGTTTTAAATAAAAAGCTGTCAGGTTTCAAAGGGATGGTGGCTCCTAAGTCAGTCAGCTACTATCACCTCAATATGATATTATAGTATTCTGTGTTCATAATGGATAAAGCGTGGTTGTGGGTGTGTGGGCCGGCCAGCCAGTACTGCCAGACACTGATGCACACACGCACGCTGCACTTTCTCTGAACCGCTCTTATCTATACAAACAGCCATGTAGTCTACTGCCTACTGATTATGTTCATGCGTTGGGCATACAGGCCAAATGGGCAATATGTCCCCCTCAACAGCCTGGTAATCTCACTGCCAGCGTTTGCCGCCGTTTTTTGGGACATTGTTAATTCCCGATAATCACCGCCAGCCAGTTGTGTTTTCATTTACATCCCTAACGGTCAACAATCAATCCGCACTCGCCCGACAATGGATGGTCAGAATGGTGAATGCGTGGGTTGCGTGGAAACTCAAATGCGAGGATGCTTTTGTGTGCGCGTCTGTGTGATTTAATAACAGAAATTATGGCTTTGGGGGAAAAAAGATAGTTAAGTCAGTGTCTCACTCTCAGAACAGCTTGGACAGCACATGCAACGTCTGTGTTAGTGCTATCTCTGCCCCACACACAGACATACTTGGGGGGGTGGGGTGAAGAGGAGACACTCCCATACATACGAGGCCCTGGGAAATAGCAAGGGAAAGTGAGGAGAGTTGTTTATTTCTGAGCCATTCGTCTCGATCTGTTGCTTTTCTAGTTTGAGAGAGAGAAAGGTATGCAGGTAGAAAACTGAAAAAAGCCAGGGATGAAGATGCAGAAAGAGACAGACAGACAAAAACACTGAGATTGAGGAAATAAAGAGGTGGCAAAACACAAAGACACAGAGAGACATAGGGAGACAGACCAACACGGGTATAGAGAGAACTGAAGTCGGCGTTGGTGAGAAGTAGAGGTAGTGCAAAGAAAGAGGGAGTCTGTAAAGAGAGACCGGGGAAAGTCGCTGATAGAGAGGAAGTCATTTTTGCTTTAATATTCTCCTGTCAGTGTTTAGATAAAAGAACCATCGCCTCACTCCGGATGGATGGGTATAGAGAGAGAGAGAGAGAGTCTGGGGAGATGGCGAGGAGCCGGGGGAAGAGTGAGAGGTCTTATGGACACCGATTCACTCAGAAAAGACTCTTTTCATTGGGATCCATTTTGCTTTCACTCATTGTTATTTGAGAAACAG
>OOFE01007216.1:1146-13876 GCA_900323365.1 Monocentris japonica | reverse complement strand
TTTTACAGTGTGAATATGATAGCTGAATCCGCAGCAAACCGGATCCCCCACTGTCCAGGCGTTTAAACACATACATACACACACACACACACACACACACACACACACACTTGGACACGAACATGTACAAGGTGAAAGAAAGTCCTTCTCTATTGGTTGGGTGTGCTTTAATTTGGCCCAAACAGAAGAAGTTGACCGTGCACCAGTGTGTATGTGTGTGTGTGTGTGTGTGTGTGTGTGTGTGTGTGTGTGTGCGTGTGTGTGTGGTGTGTGTGTGTGCACATGCAGGCCTCCTCGGCTGCTGTTGCTGTTCTGATGACTAAGCATGTTATATTGCAATTTGGTACAGACCAGCCCGGACCTCTGGAGTAAAGTGTACAGAGAAAGACATGCAGTGTGCAAGACAGAGAAATTGGGAGAGAGAGAGAGAGAGACAGAGAGAGAGAGAGAGAGAGAGCAATGAATACACACTAAAGTTTGTGACATTTGAAACCATTTGGGGAAATGTACTACTCTAGTGTTTCTAGTGAGTCAGTCCCCTTACAAAGCCAGCATGGCTAAATCAATTGCAATAACTTTTCTCAAGCTAGCTGAGAAAAGGTATTGGTTTCCCAAGTAAAAGGACTGTTCATTACAGTGCAACATCTGACTACAGTCAGCCCATCAGATCAATGATCATGAACATTCTGACATGCAGGTCAGGTTGTCTGAAACATGTAACAAGCCATTCTCTGCCACCAGACTGACATATTTATGGTCTGCATCACACACCCAGGTCATAAAAGCTTTTACATTTGCTGTTCTAAAGACCTATGAACAGGTAAGTCTTTCCCTCTGCCACACAGGCATTGATGCATTTCAGCAGCAACAGAGGTTCCTTTAAAATAAATATAAGAAGACCTGCGTAGTTAGCGTGAGCAGCAATAGCTACCATGGCTGAACAATAGATGAGGCATAAATAAATCTATTGCACGCCCAACCGTACTAGTAGGGGGATCCCTCTCTGAGAGGTCCCTCCCGAGGTTTCTTCCAATTTTTCCCTAAAAGGTTTTTTTTGGAGTTTTTCCTTGTCCTCTGTTGAGGATCCAAGGCTGGGGGATGTCGTGTACTAACCATTTATTGTTTCACATGTTGGACACTGTGAAGCCCTTAGAGACTATAACAGTGATTAAGGGCTATACAAATAAATGTGATTTGATTTTGATTTGATTTATAATTATATTCTTCATAGTCTACTTTTATAATGTGTTGCACTCTATTTAGGAAAAGGAAGTCACACACCCTTTATCTCCTTACTGTTTTTTTAAATGGGGACCAAAGTTTCGGCAGGAATACCTTTGTCAGTCGTTATTATTATTGTTATTATTAGCCTTTTTCTTTCAGTTCTTCTGTCTCTTCTGCTACTGTGCACACCAATTGAGAGGTGCCAGTCTGTCAGGGTCACCTGTGGAAGTCTGCGCTTGCATATGTCAGCCAGCAGCTTGGTACGTTTTGCCGATCGGTCGAAAAAGGAAGCCAAGCCACTGAGGTGGAGAAAATATTTTGCATAGCTTGGCAGTTCCTTGTGACATGGTTGAGGATGTGCACATAGCAGTGAATGAAAAGAGCCTGTGGAATGGTTTCATTTACTCCGTGGAAACCACCCTCCTCCAAAAAACCAGCACAAAGGCCGCAACAGCCTCAGTCCTCCTGTCTTCAGTCACATCACATATTTGAATCCGTCATATATTTTAAAAATGTATCATCAGTGGTGTCGTGCAGCACATAATACATTTGTGCAATATTGCTAATGTATGTTATCTCATATATCAAGATAGACACAAACGGTGTCTTCTTCATCTCTTCCCTCAAGGCATCTGTCATGATGTCTGGGACCGTGCTGAGAAGGTCATTTTGGATTTTGCTGGATGTGCAAGTAAACACCATTGATGTGGTAAGGTGCAGATAAACCACTGTCATATTCTGATAGAAAATCCAGAAACTCCAAATAATTCCCCTTAGTGGCTGAATATTTCCCATCATTGTGACCCCTGAATGTCAATTCTTGCTAGGCCAACAACACAACACAGTGCATAAGGCGCTTCAAGAGCTCATGATTGTGTCTAATCTTGTCATTGTGTGCCAGAGTATCACAGCGTTGTTGTTCACTTAGTTGTAAATCCACTCTGGTGCTCCGAAATGTCTTAAAACTTGCTGTGCCTTTCTTACTTGCTAAATTTTGATGACGCTGAGCTGATCTGGATATATTTCCTGTCTGTAAATCCAGAACCAGCTCATTTCCCACTCCTGTCAGTGCTGAACAACAGACAGTCCCAGCTGTACACCCTCTGGGTTTTAACCAGAGGGTGCTGTAATCCACGGGTCTTGCTCATAATTACTTGTAAGTGTCTATTGAATTTGTCTTTTGGACCAAACCAGGCACTGTATGGCCACACTCTGTGAATAATTTCCACATTTTCATTGAAGGTCAATCTTGACAATGGTAATGCCAACAAAGCAGCAACAACATCCTCCTCTGGGTCAGCTGTAGCTGCCATAACAGCGGCCAAAGTTAAACTTTGACCGTCTCTGTCAGCTAGCTAGCTGGAGAATGCACGCTAGCAAAAGAGTATGTGCTATGATGCTGGTCTAGGCCGGAAATCGCCATAATTTTATTATCAAACTGGCACACACAATGCAGTCAATCCAAAATGAAGCTCTGATTAACGTCAGTTGCCTTCTCTAAAATTAGAGGAGACCAAGCCAATTGCTGCGCTAGCTTACAAGATTGTTCTACTCAGTAATCGCCAAAGAAAAAATCCTGTTGGGCAGTATTTCTCCCCAGTGTTAACCCCTCCCTTCATAACATACATATAATCTTGCGGATTATCACTTTAAGAGGGCAGTGGCCCGTTTGTGCAGTAAAACCCCACAGTGGCTCTCCATTAGTGAATCTATGGGTGCCATGGCGGTGAAGAATAACAGTTAAATACATCATTAATGAATTCCCTGCTAACTGACATTACACAGGAGAGTGAAGTACTATGGATTTACAATACTTCTCTCTCTGTTCTCTTCTGTCAAGCAACCATAAACTGGAAGCTATCCAGCCAGTTATGAATGCAAGTGATTCTGCCTCTCAAACTTGGCTAATTATGCACAGTGGGAAATGATTTTTGTGTAGTTGTTGTGTGCTTTTTCCCTCCCTGAAAAACAACAAAGAACAGAGAAAATATTCTCCTGAATGACAAGATAGCCACTTCCCTAATAGCATCCGATTGTAATTACATAAAACTTGGTTGGTGGTGAGGATGAGGGAGAGAGAGAATGTAATAAACAGTGGTTTGAAGATTGTTTTGAAAGACGGACTGATTGAAGATACATTTGTATTTCAAAGGAAGAGGATTTGGACAGACGGTCTTCAAGCTATCAGACCAAAAGGTGAACTCCAAATACGATGTAATTAACTTCATCTTCTTGCATCTGTTTTGCGTTCATGTGCTGTTCTTTGAAGGTTCGTAATCTAGCTGGACACATTTAGCATCTAAACGCAAGTCTCTAGATAATGAAAGAAAAGATATGCCACAGCTGGCATATGCGCTTTTTTTGTATCTGGTCAAAGGGAATAAGTTCACTGAAGCGCAGTGCAATTGCCCTGGAAAATTCCTATTTTCCTCCCGATTTAGAAAACAGAATAATATTGGCCTTCCTAAGGCTGCTAGATGAACAGCCGCTCAGCTGTAGGGCAAACAAACCCCTCCTATGAGCATCTATCACATTTTGTGCCTCTAAAATCCATACAACTCACAACTCCAAAACAGAGAGACCTTGAATCTGTTTTCATGCTATTAGAGAGTCATCAAAAGTTCCCAGAGCACAGTGTACTGAAGGGTGTCTGGGATCAACCGTTTATCACTCCCACATGGCAAAGCATCTTTAATCTTTATGTCTTTTATTGTCAAAGGAGAAAAAAAGGAGGTAGAAGGGATAAGAAAGCCAGAGGCTGGCTGGTTAAAAATGACAAATATCATAGTAGCTAAAAATAGCTGCTGAACTTCAGCCCCTGCTCTATATGGTTAGAAGCAACGCATTCTGGGGGATTGATTTAACTGGGGGTGGGAGGTGGAGTGATGAGAGCTTTTGTGTTTGAGCAAGGACTTAAAGTGTAACAATGTCTCTGTCACACATACAGTGAAGGGAGTTCACTTCAGCGCTAGCAGTCATAGTTGCCCCTTGGAAGTTACAGCCATCAACTGAGGTTGTCAATGCTTTAATGGAGCGGGGACAACAAAAAACAAACAGTGAGGACAATAATAAAAACAACCAGAGGGATGGTGGCGTTCAGCATCAGAAAACTTGCATTTCCCACCCTCTGGGTTCTGTGCAAGCTCATCCACATGTACATCTTGTGCAAATTCTGAGTGCACGTGAAGGGCTGGGGGCCTCTTCTGCACATGCTCAGTAGGCGATGATGATGCGAGGTGACACATTGCATGTCGTGAGTGTGGTTACCGTGCTGAGTAATGTGACATTTAAAGACTCCGGCTTTTTTTCTCACAGTTTGTAGCACGCATTCAACATGCCTGTACAAATATTCACTCACATGCACACAGACACACTCACATGCTCGCATACACATATCATATCATGAGTCCAGCTCCCTGCAGCTGGGAAGAAAGAGGTGCTCTGCTTGGTTCAAGATGGCAAGAAAACAGGAAATCTGCTTGATTTGAGTAACTCGTTCATGACTCTCTATTTACACTAATAGTGGCGATCTTTTCTGCTCTGTAGTCCCTGCTTTCTCAGCGGAGATTCCATCAAGACCACTGTGTACACCATTGGTGTCTAACAGTCCATCAGGGAGGGAAAATTTCATGAGGTCCACTGCTAGCACTGTTCAACTGCATTGACAGAAATGAGGTGTTACGTGAACTGTGTATAAAAGCTGACAAGGATTGAATCATTATTTATGAATGCTTTATGTAGCTGTTACAATACTCTAGTTCAGGCATGAAGAAGGTATAAACCGAAATTCATGTTAAGTGCCCCTAAATTGATGCTGATGTGCCCTTGAGCAAGGTGCTTAAACGCTAACGGCTCCCCTGGAGCTGCCAAGTAGCCAGCAGTAGAGGACTGTGGTAGTACTGGGCAGCTCCCAGCTGTGAATGTGTGAAACTGTGTAAATGTTAAGCAGGGCATTGCTGAAAAGGTGCATGTCTGCTCAGTCAACCTTCCAACCTCCCAACCTCCACCATAATATCCCTCTCTATGTAATTGTCGACAGACTGTTCTTGCTGATCACGTCCTGCATTGACATTCTCACCTGAGGAAGAGTTGCTCTTCTGTTTTTGCTTACATCACACTAATGCACCAGCATCACAGTCATCAAATGTGCGCTTTCGACCACAATTTCTGACCCTATTTACTGAAGTGTTTCCCATGGATCTAAATGCAGATGTCACTTTAGTCACTGTTCCTATTGAAACACTAGCCAGTTGAGCAGTATTTGTGACTGAAGCTCTCAGCATATGCTGTTCTGAAAAACACTCAATGTAGTGTAGGAGTCTTTATGTTCCCTCAGCCTGTAGGGGAGCAACAGTAAAGGAAGATGCTCGTGGCACCCAGGAAATAGCCACAACATTGCTCACAGTCACACCAGCAGGATGAATCTTTTAAGGTGTGTAGAGCCACTTCTGCTGCTGGCTAAGAACATGGGCCTTATACTTCTGCAGGGGAACTGGCAGGGATTTCCTCTGTATGGGAGGAGATAATGATAAGTGAGGACATAAGGGAAAAAGAGAGAGAGAGAGAGAGAGAGAGAGAGAGGAAAACACGACAATGAATGAGCAAGGAAATAAAGGAAAACTAGAAAGAGAATAGACACAAACACAGCAACCAAAGAAAAGCAGAACAATGATGATGGATAAACAGTTGAGCAAAAGAAGATGACAATAGACCAAAAGACAAATAAGAGCAGAGAGAAACAGACAGACAGTGAGCAGGAGGCAGAGGTAGAGAATCAGTGGGGGTTGTTGTAGAGGGGAAACTTAGACTAGCTGAGCTAATTGCTGTGATGGATTGGTCTTATTCCCATGAGGACAAGGCTTTTGCTCCTGCAATAACACAACAGGATGACTTCGGCAATCTGCACGCTAGGCAGTTATGAAAGAACTTTGCCATCATCTGCAACTGTTAATACTGTTGTTGTCATTGTGTTGGGAAGGCAGCGGCCCACTCAGAGCTAATATCACAGAATTGATTTCTCAGAGGAAATCATTCCAGGTCAGTTTTGCATTTGATTAGCGGTTACGGTCCACATATTAAAGGACTGATCATTTATTCTAATGTGATTAATTCAGACCAGGCTTAATCTCCGCTTACTTGCCTCCTCCACCTGGGGAGGTGCCAGGAGACCACCCACATATAGTGCGATAAGCACACACACACAAATACAGACACACAGTCATACACAAGGAAACAGGCACACACACATGCATGTAGACACACCCTTATTTGGTGCAGGCACCTGTGCCAGCACCCTCCCATTAATCAATACCATTCTTAATGAGGCTACCCTTCTAGTGGTTTCACTTACACACACACACACACACACACATTCTTCACAGGGAAGCCCTGATTAAGTCATACCACTCTCCTTTCCTAAAATGGAGTGTTGCGTTGGAGCTTAGTTGAGCTGAGCTGAGCAGAGAGTAGAGGATCTTTAATAACAGAGGAGGAGAGCCTCTGGGGAGAGACCCCTGGAGAGAGCAGTCACGTGTACAGGGGTCCCCAGCCCGCTATCTGTCTACTCACACAGCCTCCACTACTGTACACAATGCTGCTCTGCAGGTTACATCATGTGTCTGTCTTTGCAAATGTGTTTCAGACAGAGAGAGGAAGAAAGAAGAGGATGCACTGGGGCCGTGTCTATGTGTGTGATTTGGATAAAAGGGAGAGAGGAGAGAGAAAGTGTGTGTGTGTGTGTGTGCAGGGATATGTGTTTGAGTGTTAGCTAGTTAGTTGAGAGTAATTTCACATCTTCAGAAGAAATGGATTTTTCCTACTTTCCCCCATTGTTGTGGGACTCAGTGGGCATCGGCCCACCATGTGTAGGATTCATAATTAATTGTTCATCATAATGAACAACCCTTGTTTTCCATTTTGAAAGAAAGGTCAAGAACAGGAATGAGAGGGCCCTTTTTGTATAAGATTGCAATGAACTACACACAACCACTCCACCAAATACACACACACGTGGACAAAGCCACACACACACAAATCAACACTTATGTATAGACATACACACACACACACAACACACACATGTGCACTCACCACCTTTTTCTCCCCAACTCCCTGTCCAATAAACATTTTCTTTGACATTTTCAGCCATTTGTATACCACAGCTGAGCGGAGGCCAAGGAAATAATGACTGGAAGTGACAAAGTTAACCCAACTGGTCTGTCACCACTCTCAACCATTGCTATCAGCTGCTGCCTGTGCCTTCTCTGCTTCCCCCTTCACTGAAAAATGACAGAGTGACAGAAGGGGCTGGGGGGACGAAGCAAGTGTCTGAAATCAACACAGCCAGCGGGGTCTTCACAATTAAAATCAGAGAGGGAGATGTAATGACGGGTATGATGGCTTATTTCATGTGTGGCTGGGAGCAGACATTAGCTAAATGAGGGCCTTCTCTCTTTCTCTGTGTCTCTCTCTCTCTCTCTCATTTCTCTGGCAGTTGATCAGCAGGCCTCTAGTTTCAGGGAACAATCAGCGAATGCCTACTGCAGTGCTGCATCCTCCCAGAACACAGCGCTCACATTGAGACACGTCCTCATCAGCCAGCCTTGTACTCACTGGATGGCTGGCAAGCTTTGGAGACTGGCTTGCACACACACACTTTGCTGTGTGCATGCTCATACACAGTTGCGCACCCTCTCGTCAAGCATACGTACTACACGATCATAAAAACACACCTGATCTCACTCTATAGTACACACATACTGCTTTGACATCCTTTCTCTCACACATCCACCACCTTGTTAAAGTACACAGCTTCTTTCCTCTCAAAGGTCAGATCAAGCATGACTCATCGACTCCCCACAAGGGTAGCTGTGTGTGTCTCATACCGGGGACAAGAGCAGAAATTACTGGAACAGGCCAAGTCTTTCCTAAAATAGAGGTTATTTAGCAAAAACCTAGCAATCCTCCAGAGGTTTCTGGGGGCTGAAGCCACTGGGGTCCCTGCTTTAAATTTAGCTGGGGCAGTGGAAGGAGAGGAAAGAGCAGCTATAATGGGAAAGAGAGGAGAATAATTGAACTTTGACCTCGCCTCCCTTTATAGATGACAGCGGCGACCTTGGGAGGGTGATCAAGGAGATTGATGACGGCCATTTTGCTTAATGAGCTCACAGGAGGAACACCCCTCCCTCCATCGGGAGGCCAATCATCTTCTACTCAAGGTAAATAGACATCAATGCAATTTGCAGCAGAGACAACATCCCCTGTATCTCACCATCCCTTTACCCCATCCCTCCCTCTCTTGTCAGCCCCTCCCAGGCCTCTACACATCAATTATAATGGGATTGAACGTCAAATTTCCTTCCATCTACCTCTAAAAATAGAAACAGTGCTGCAGATCTTCAAAGACAGGCCAGGCAAGGGTGGTGGTGAGAGTCCATGCATATGTAAGAATTGGTCCAATGAGAAACAGGCTGCGTTAGACTGCAGGGCATAGCTTCATATGATGGGGAAGGCATTTTAAAATCATCACCTAAATGTGACCTGTTCCAATCCTTTTGGCCGGTTTAACCACTCCTTGAGTGATTTAAACTCCCCATTCACACAAGTTACACAAATCCTACACAAGTAGCCTCACAAGGTCCTGTGCATACAAAATGCCTTCAGCATCCTCACACACTATCCTTGAGTGCCTCACCCAGAAGTCACTCGTTGATGATAAGATAAAAGGTCTCCATGGAAACAGGGATTTTTCAGACATGTGGCCAACATGGGGAAAAATGAGGGACAAATGAGAGAGGGAAAGGGAGAGAGGGACGGAAAAAGAGAAAACAGACAGAGAGAGGGAGAAGAGAGAGAAATATAGGTAGAGGGGGGAGAAAGAGAGGGAGCGAGAGAAAGAGAAAACAGAAAGAGAGAGGGAGAAGAGAGAAATATAGAGGGAGGGAGGAAGCAAACCTGAAGAGAAATCTGCAGTATCCTAAAATGTGATGAAGACCACATGTGATAATCGCTGAGGCAGCCAGAATGCCACTGCCTGCTACAGCCTGTGCTCATGGGAAACCATCTAACCCCACATCTGGGTTACCCCACATTAGAGAGAGGAAACAGGGGTAGCAAGGGTCGAAAGACAGAGGATGTGGGGTGATCATTTGTTTCCCTCTTTCTTTCCTTCTTTTTTCCCTCTCTTTCTTTCTGGAAGGAGGGAGGGACAGGAAAAACACTTTGGTGTCCTTTCTCTCTTTCTGTCTCATCTTACCTGGAGTAGTGCAATTCTTGGATCCTTCACTCTCCACCTCTTCCAGACTGATGTTGTCCATCTCCTGCAGTAGCCTCCTCCCTCCCCATCTCTCCTGGTCCAGGGTGCTGTGGCTGGAGACGTCATAACCTAAAAGACAGGAGAGGGGGACATTTTTAAAAGGTTTACCACACTTTTTTTGTATAATACAGAAGATCTCAAGTCTGGACCTGTGTTTTCGGGTCTTTGATTGCAGTATGCAAGTCATGTTTTAACTGCAGCAGAGGGTCATGAAGACCAATTCACCTTATCCAGTCCTACGTAACTTTGTAACTTCTCATATCAATCTCTTTGGATGAACTTGTCAAGGAATGACAAAGATGAGCGCTAATGTGTAGCAGGTTTGCCATAAAGTGATAGCTATTGTCATGAAGTGGGACTTTTACCACCTCTACCATGACTGCATCTGTATATTCTTTGTATAAGTTACAAACTGGTACCTCTGTGTTGTGTGGCAAGGTGTTGGACAAACTGTTTGTTTTCATTTCAAGGGTCAGGATTGGCTTTTTATGTCAAATTAAAATGTAATCATTTTTCATAGAGGGGAAGAGGACAGCTGGAGGAGTACGCCATGGATGTGTCAGTTTGGTGTCAGCTATTGCATCTTTGAGAATTGCAGGATTTTCCAAAGAATTCCTCTTAGGGGTGGAGCAACAGAGTAATGGCAGTGCAGCACCCAAAGTGGGGTTACTTCCATGGCTACATCTGCACATTTCTCAAGAAAGCAGCAACACCAATGAGTTCATTTCATACTTCAGAGAGCTCAGCAGGAGTACTCTCCACACTGCTAACCACAAGTCTGGCCTAAGAGGGGGCTTCAAAGTGAAAAAAAAGGCCCAGGTATTCAATAGTCCTCAGGGCATGGCTGAACTTCTCACCTGGCCTCACCTTCATGACACCACACACAGCAGCTACGGCAGCAGTGGGCTTTGCATGCCAACGCTATACTTTTCCCTCCCTCCCTCTCCCTTTCTCCATCTTGCACACACAGAAAGAACAGGAGTATGGGAATGATTAATGTGCCACTGTGAAGAGGCGTTGAGTGCTCCGCTTCCAGCGCCACAACATCAAGCTCAATTTAGCAGAACTTCATTAAGTGCATCATAAATAATCAACTTTAATTGATATTCCGGCAAGCTGATTATGAGTTAACAAGAACACAATGGGGACAAGGGAAACGCATTAACTGTCCCGGTGTCGTCTCTGGTTCGTCTCTCGTTTTGAGCACACGCAGAGTGCAGCACTGTTGCATTTCCTTGTAACGAGGAGACGCAGCGGGGAGGAAAGAAGAAAAAATAAGAATCCCACTGATGATGCACAAATCATGAGTGTATGAATATTCATGCTGGCCTTCTGTCCATGGGAAGTGATAAATGTGACATCTCGCTTTAGCTGACGCTGACTAAGTAATCAAGTAGAGTGTTGGGGGGAACATATACAGGGATAGAGGGATACATGGATATGGATAGATAGAGAGAGAGAGAGAGAGAGGGAGATAAAGAGAGAAAATACATGCAGTCATAGACACAGTCATACAAGTGGAACAGATGTTTATTGTCAGGTACTAGTTATTTATTTTTACTATTTTATTTCATTGCATTTTGATGCTTTGGCAATACTGTTCATATATCATCCATGCCAATAAAGCATATGGACTTTAATTGGATTAAATTGAGAGAGAGAGAGAGAGAGAGAGAGAGAGACATTGTGTAACCATTTGCAGTAACCTGGAGAGGTGTAGGCCTATACCCTGGGGCTCTTTGCCCTGATTTTGCAGCTCTGCAGCTAAAACACCTGAGCATACAGAAGCCTCTGCGTCCCTCTGCCAAGAGGGTTCCCATAGTTAAAGCTCAGATGAATTCCCATTATAGCCTATTGTGTACCTGCAGCACTTAGTATGACATTGACCACACCACTGGATAAACTTTTGACATTATAAGACACTGCTATAGCTTTGATAAGTAGCCTGTACATTTTCAGTAACCCTAAAATTGACCTGAAATTCAAACTCTGGACTTGAGTTCATACTTGGGAATGACCAGAACACAACGATTGATATGAAAAAGAGCAATAGTAATCCTATAATACATTCTGAAAGGATACTATACAAATATAACAAAAATATAGAAAAAACATACGTCCCTGTAGGAATATTAACAGGGATACCCTTGGAGATAAAACCATAAATACCATAATGTCATAAGTCCTTACAGGAACATTATGGGGATATTTTATTTTACCTTCGGAAGAGTTCTTAAGGTACGATAAGATCACTATAAACTTATCAGTGAGTAGCCTATTGCACACATACTATAAATCCTTTGAGGAATTACAGGAATATTCTAGTGTTTTTTCTTTAAGGAGCTAACTGCAGCGTTTGGCCACAAAAGGGACAAAACAAAAACTATTAACAGGAAAACTCTTCCGAGGCAAAGGAAACGTGAAACATAACCGTAATAAAACAACGGACGGGTAATGTTGGGGAATGCTGCTCCCCGTCCTCGGCATCCTAGTGCTCCCAGTAGGAGGTTTACAAACGGCTAAATCCTCACCTGAATTTTCCGCTAAGTAGGAAAACCCCTTCACGACCAGAAGTAAGCCGCCGAACAAGCATATTTGGATTAAAACCAACTCCTTTCGCCTTTTCCGTCTTGCTTTGATCTTCTTCTGGTTAGGCATCACTTGCATCGGCCGATTCCGGAGTCGGATACCCGGTAGAGACATCCCCTCTACCGCTACCACATCCATGCAGACCCCGAAGTCAAAATGAGCAACCTCCTTTATTTCCCAGGGAATTTATGTATTTCCCAGGAACGGATAAAAAGTAAGGGGACGGGTTTGAGGGGGGCAGGGGTGTATTTTGTTTAAAAAAAAAAAAAGTTACAAATCGGTACCGATGGGATAATGCGAGTGGCAAGGTATTTAGCCCAAACGGTGTGCTTTTCGTTTTAAGTGCCTGGGTTATTGGCTTCTTATGTCATTTTAAAATGTATTTTTGGAAATAGTAAGGTAGAGGACGGCTGCAGGAGCGCTCCATGGATGCGTCAGTCCGATGTCAGCGATTGTAGATGTTGTCCGGAGAGAGAGAGACAGAGAGAGAGAGAGAGAGAGAGAGAGAGAGAGAGAGGGGAGAGGGGAGGAAAAGAGAGAAAGAGGGGTGGGGAGAGAGAGAGCCCGGGCCCTCGGGTGCACAACAAAGGGGCCTCTGTGCCA
>OOFE01007208.1:1463-12282 GCA_900323365.1 Monocentris japonica | reverse complement strand
AGGGTGGGGGGGAGAGAGAGAGAGAGAGAGAGAGAGAGAGAGAGAAAGGGAGAGAGAGAGGGAGTAGATGACAAAAAACATCATGTTGATTTGTTCAGATTGACTGCAGGCATGAAGAGAAGGTTATTGTGGAGAGATGTTTGTTCATGCATACTGTTTGAACTTCTGACCTACTCTCACACACACACACACACACACACACACACACACACATACACATGCAGACACAACCAGTATTGCTGCCAGGCAGGGTGGAATTATGAGATACGTGCTTCAACTTGCCCAACCACATTCCCCAGAAACCATGGCAACCTAGCAAGGTATATCTAGAACGTATGGTGTGTTTACTTGCCTTTAATGGTCTCCAGTGCCCATCAGCAACAGAGTCTGACCACACTGGCCCTGCCTACAGCCACTCCACGTCTTTCAGAAGCTGAATAGGATCAAGCCTGCATGGCAACAATCTCTTTTTCTTTTGTGGCTCTCTGGGATCCTTCTAAGAAACCAGGAGGGCATAAAACTCATTCACTGACTCACTTGCACGCGCACGCACGCACACACACACACTTGCACACGCACGCACACACACACACACACACACACACACACACACACTCTCTCTCTCTCTCTCTCTCTCTCTCTCTCTCCCTCTCTCTCTGTTGTGTTACAAACCAACATACAGCTGCAGAACGTGATGGTCTCGTGGGAATGGAAGGGTAAGTGCAGTGCAACCTCAGACCGACCCCTCGCTTGAGTGAAGGAACATGCATGCATACATACATACGCACACGTGCATGTACACACACACACATATACACTAAAGAGGCACTCATGTATAATGCTTTACAAAGGTTAAAATTCAGCATTATCATTACCAACTCTATCCTTAACCCTTTCCAGTAAGTGGCTGTGACGTCAGATGCTCTCAGCTGGTTTTTTTGGTGCCCTGAATGTGTACAGTTGAAGGTGGATTCCTGAGCAGGGCTTTGGGTATGAGGACAGCTAAGGGTCAGTTTACACATCTCTCTCTCTCTGTCTCTTCAATTATTCATTTGCTGTAACATCCTCTCCTGCTGCCAACCAATCAACACAAGCCAAGAATGGGGAGAGGAGGCTTGGGGGAGGGCATGGAGAAACTTGGGAGTACAGAAAGAGCTGATGCATCCGTGCGCTCCCAGAGAAGCTGCCATTCACACTCACTAGAGGCTCCATTATCTTCTGGAGGTATCGGACACGGAAGTATCTGATTGCACAGGCACAAACTGTAGATGGCACACACAAGCATGTACACATGTTCACTCATTACATACAGCAATTTAACTGGAACATGCACACACCCAAGGAAGCTTTCACTGAACAATACTCCAACAATTGCTGTGTAAGCATTAGCATGGTAAGGGTGTCTTGAATACTGGGTCAGGCATAGGTCTTAGGTTATTAGACCCAACAGGAGCCCTACGTGTTCAAATGGCTCCATTAAACTACAGCCGTACACTCATTTTATAGGTCAATGAAATACAATGGAAAATGGAGCATATTGTTGTGAGGGTCTGAACAAACAGCCTAATCACTGCTCTTCCCTTGAGTGAGACTGCTGACTGACCTCCTTCCCATAATGCACTTTGATAGCCTTGGGGCAAAGGGTGTAGCTCTATGCCACAAGGGAGCGTTACTGCCCTTTAACCCACTGCCCTCACCTTTCTTTTATTCCTCTCTTCTAAAGAGTAAAACAGTGAGGGGCAGTGAAGAACAATGGAGAGAAAGAAAACAATATATATCGAAAGATGAAGAGAGGCGTAAATAATAAAAGAAAGAAAAATACTGCAAAGTAAAGAAAAAAAGACAGTAAAGGAAAGAGCGAGAGAGAAGGAGAGAGAGAGAGGCAGGCAGATCAAATTCTGTCCAATTACAGCAGTAGCTGAGGCGTGAAGCAGAGTGGTTTGGGGAAGGAGGAGGTGGTCTCCTAATATAACTAGGAGGAGAGGAGAGGAGAAGTCGAATCGTGCCTGGGTTTGATGAGGAAAAGAAGGAGGTTGGAAGGAAAAATGGTGAATTAACAACAGAAAAAACAGGGGAGCTAGTGGGGGGTTAAGAGGCTGATTCAAAGGAGTGAGAAAGAGAGAAAAGAAAGAACCTAAAAATATAGGAGATATGAGAGAAACAAAGCGGAGAGGAATTCAGGAATTCAGCACTGCATGCATTGCAGCTAATGATGAACAGCTACATCTATAACCTGTGCCACCTCATTTTTTTTATCACTGTTGCTTTGAAAAAATAGAAGTTACATTTTATGAATGAAATTTCTAAAAGTGTGCTTTACCAATGTGTGTGCAAAAGTCGAACACAACTGTAAGAAAACAGTGCTATGATAAACGCCTGAGACAGTTTGCATTCAGCAATACCTCCAATGGAACACATAAGGTGTAATACAGTACTTCCCCTTTAAAACTTCAAGGAACTTCACATTGTCTGTGCTTTGAATGAAGCCATGGCTGCATGAAGAGAAAAAAGAAGAATTTCTCTGAAACTGAAATGAGGTTCGTTGCAGAGTGCCTTGATCTTCTAACAGTGCCACATCTGCCATGGCTCATTCATGCCATCATCATCTTTCCTCTCAGTATTCACCCCCAACACATGTTTTTTTAAACTTCTTTCAGATGTACAGCCATGGTTTTTATATACAGTTGGGGTAAGTCTGATAATTGGAGCAAAAGGGAAGAATTTGAACATAACACATACGTAATAAATATTGACTATAAAATTTGATTTGTTTGGCTGGAGCTGTTCACCACCTCTGGCTCTGTGCTTCTGCATGGACACCATGCGTAAAACGTTGTATGTTCACAAGTCACTTAAAACATTGATAAATCTCACTTTGTGTGGATTTGTTTTTTTCTTTTTCTGCAACATTGCTGAGTGAGGCCCCTGGATTTTTAAAATGAAAGCTGCTCCTGATTTTTTGATGGTAAACAAAACATTGATCCAGAGTAACTTAAAAGCTAAAGTGATAAAACCATGTGATGAAGGCGTCACTTGCCAATCACGTTATTGGAGACCCTTTATGTCTCACTGTACGTAAGCAATGACCAGTAATTAAATTGTTGTCTTTCATAGATTATATAAGATGAGATGTGTGCTTGTGTCTGTGCATGTCTGAGATTAGTATTGCAGTGTATTTATATGTGTGTGCTGTCATTATAAATTGATGATAAATTAGGAGCAAGTTCTAATTCACTCACCACCAAAGGGAATTATAATAATGCAATAATAATCACACACACACACACACACACACAAGTGCACACACACATGCACACAGAGATAAACAAATTAGTGCAAAGGGGCGGAGATTAGAGAGCAAATGAGTTTACTCATACACCATGACACTGATTACTCTTCTAGACAAATACCTTTCCCCTCATGACATCCTTCCCCTGTTCATGACTTGAATGCACATCTCATTATAGTAAGGAACAGTGGATCGCCTCATACTGAGAGGACTCCTGAGAGGACTCGCTCTGTGGCCCAAATTTGTCTTTGATACTTAAACTGGTATTCTTTGACTTAGGTTCTCAGTGAGTCGTGGGTGTGCTTGGGAGAACTGCCTTGATTTTAAAGATGGCACCAAGCTGAATTAGCCTTTTGCAGACATAAGTTAGGATTTATTCAGACAATAGAATAGATCATATATTCGATGACAAACTTGATGTGAAGAGTAACTCAGACTTTTTGTCCCTGGGCCAGATCAAAGGGAACATAAAAGCTCGTCATAGATGACAGGAAAGATTTACTCTGAAAACCATTCTGATTTCTCTCAAAGAAAGCACAGTATCAAGAAAACACCACAAATGCAATTCTGAGTGAACAAAAAACAAAAAACAGAGACTGTACCACGAAACAGGTCAGCCAGACTTTAATTCTGATTTAGGCCTGAAATGGGATAATGATGATAATGAGTTTGATTACCGAAATGGACGTCTTGGAGCACAATAATCTAAACTGCCCATCACAAAGAGCAAAAAGGATCTGTGCAATTTTTTTGTGTGCCTGTGTGTCACAGCTTACAGTACTGCTCTGTAAATGAGCTGGCATTAGCATGCTCTGAAAGGAGCAGAGCTGGGGTTGAAGAGAGCAGGTGAAAATCACACTTTGAATCATTTCCCCTCCCGGTCCCTGCCATTGTTCCTGTCCTCACACATGGCAGAGGCAGAAAGAAAGGATCCTATTATCCCAGCCCAAGCCTGTTCTCCTCGTTTATCGTTTAAAGAGGGGGAAAAGAGGGGGAATATTCTGATGGAAAGCAGGGCCTCTGTGGCAGGCTAGCAGTTGTGTGCCAGCTGAAAAGACTCTGTGGGCTGAAGCTGCGGCAGTGCCCACCACCTGCCGAGTCCTTTCTCCTCCATCTCTCTTTCTCTCTCTGCGCTCTTTCTCTCCCTTTCACCATCAAGCGCTCGGTGACTCAGCAGAGCAGGCTCAATTCAGGCTGAGGCCTCATGAAATAAAGTGAAAAGAAGGGTACAGAAAAAAAAGACAGAAAAGATTAATTTCTTGAGTGGGAGAAAGAAAAGGGGAAAAGAAGTATGCGCTGGGCAGATACATAGGTACTGTATTTTGTTTTGCATTGAAAGAAGGGGCTACTATAAGAGCCTAAGCTGCACCTGGCTCTGGATTTTGAAGTGGTTTCCATGGATGTTGAAAAAGGAAGTAACATTTATCAAACCCTCCCCCACAAACTCGCATAGCTTTTGGTTAACCACACAATTTCAGCAGTGTAACAATCACAACTTGCTATGTTATTTGTGTGGCGTGTGTGTATGTCATACAGAGCATGGGCAGGAGGCTCATTTACTTGAGCTGCGTAAGTTTCGGCCTTGAGTTCTTCCCTTACCTTCTACAGAGACCTTGGACATCCTCCCGTTGCTCCATACAGAAAACCTACCGAATTTAAGATCAAGCCCAAACCAGTAATGATGCTCTGAGTCTACTCAGCCCCCATCAATACTGATGGGTTATTGATGAAGGAGTGAGTAAATCCTTGTACCACACCATCACGAGACCAGGCCTGTCAGAGAAAAATCTCTGTGCGTAATGAAATACTGATAAGGTAAAGCTAGGTGTTGTCTTATATGTGCACACACACAGCAAAAAAAATCAATGAAATCCCACACAAATGGAGATACATACATTGCCTGCAGCATTGCACTTTTGTGCCCAGTGGGGCAGGATCCACTACACTACTCCCAGAGGACGAATAAGGAGGAGGAAAGCATGGTGAACTAGATGGATGCAGGGAATGGCCCCACAAGCAGAGGTAGAGAGACGCATGGATGCAACTACGACAGAAGGAAGAAGTGTTGGAACTTGGCATGAATAGGGCAGAGCTTTGTATCACAAGGTAAGCAGCAGTGCATTTCCCCCAGTCTCTCCGTGCTCTACCAGGAGTAGGATCTGATAACGGCTATAAAGACAACCTGGAGCTTCGAGGCATTAATTCAACACATTGTTAATAATTGATGTGCAGCACAACATTGAAGATACATGCACACATGATCAGAATGCATACAATCTACTTGTGGGTGATCCACTCTCTCAAGGGGGTTTTAACCATCTGGCCTGGAGGAAACTGGTATATTGGCTTGATTGAGCTGCAAGCGATCTTTCTCACTCTTTGGGCTACTTTGGACCCATAGAAAACATTCTGCGTTCAGTTTTCTGTTTTCTGTTGATGAGTAGAAAGGCTGCCACCATAGCATCATATAACAAACCAGCTCGCTCACTTCTCAGTGCCAAGAGCCTGGTTTACACCTACTCAACTTCATCACAGAACAGGTAGCAGTTTTATCTAGTTGCAACATGGAAATCCATTTTGGATCCAGTATTCATATTGGCTACAGGCTCTATCTCTACAGCTACTACACTGAACTGAAAATGCCCCTTAAAAGTAGAACAGTCATCAAGATGAGACCAGTCCATCTGCTTAACGTCACGGCTACAGTTAACAGATTGTAGACAAGACGGTCATCTGGCATTGCAGATAAAGGTGTGGGTGTGTGGATGTGGGTGTATACCATGTATAACCAGACGTTGTCCATCTCCTCACCCACCCTGGGCAGGCCAGGCATCCCTCATCCACATTCCTCAGATTGTAGCAGGCCATCCCAGACGAGCAGAGGCAAGCACGGACCCACCTGGGCAGACCCTGGTAAATTCCACTCATTCTCATAGACCCACTGGGATAATGAAAGCTGGAGAGAAGTGGGGGCATGAGACCATTCTAGGAATTTCTCAATTTTCTCTTTCACGGATTAAAAAGGCCGCATTTGAATCAAATTGCTCTGAAATGTTGACGTTCCTGTTCTAGAGGGCCAAAACCCCACTCGACATGAATGACCCCCGGCAAATAGGCACTCCCGGTCTTTGCTATGGGTAACGTCCACCCTGTACCCACCCACCCCCCTCTGCTCTCACTATTGTGTTTGCCTGGCGCTGATGCTAAGGGACGAGAGGTGGGGGAGGGCAGGATAGGGCTATCGACACCAGTCATTGTTTCTCAGCGACCCCATTCAGGGTCATTTAGCATGTGACACCTCCAGGGGCACAGCGCATTACTAATGGCACAGAGGAGCAATAAACGTGCCAGCTCCCTCCTCTCTGACCTGAGCCAGGAAGATGAGAAACCAGATGAGGGGAGGGAGTGCGGCAGAGGGAACATGAGATGATAGACTAGAATTTAGGGGCAATAAAGGGAGTGCTGGCAAGCAACACACACTGAGTGAATACTGAACAAGGGAATGATCACAGTGAGAAACACAGACTTAAAGTAGAGGAGGAAGGTTGAGGTTGAAAGAGGAATGGAGAAAGAACTTGTGTACTCAAAGTCTGTCTCATCCACCTACCTAGGGCGTAATCTATGCAAGTCTGTGTTTACCGTAAGGGATGGACCAGCCCGTAGCCTTGAGCTATAGCCACACCTTGCCTGGGCATTAAAACCAATTTGAGAGAGAGGGATTACAGGGGAGGGGGCTAGGTATACTGAAGAAGGGTCCAGTGACTTGAGTGTGTACTACTAATTCCTTGCTACCAGTTTAGTCCATATGGATGTTGGGCTCCTATCTATTGTGTGTTATGTTGAATGCACATAAATAAACCCTCAGGCAAACTGCACAGGGCCGCAATGACTGAAGAGAGATAAAAAAGGGCGACGGTGGGCTACTGGCTGGTCCATCCCTTAGCTAATATAATACGATCTATGAACAGAATCACATACAGATGATATCGAACGCAAGACTTTGAACAGACATTCATAACAGAAGACAAACAGAACAAAGAAAAGTCAAACACAGACTTGGTTTTCAATCAAGCTTTTAATGAAAAGATCATAAAATAACAGTTTATTTTTCCTCACTGCTGTACATTAAGACTGCAAGGTTGTGAGTGCTGAGGTCAGCTGTATTACACTTTTATGACACTTTGAATTAGTGAGCCTCATCGCTGTGCACGGTGATGGCTCTGACCTGAATACGGGCTCTCTGAGTGGAGATAAAGAGAGCCTAGCCTGGGTGCTGCCACTCGCCAGAGGGGGGTCACAGAATCACCTTTAATACCAGAGGGTGCGTCAATGAAAACTTGCGAGTTTGTGTTTGAAGTCTAAGCAGATAGCAAGTGTGGTATCTGTGGTTGCATGTGTGTGCACATGCATGCCAGCAAAAGTGTATCTGGGTACGTACACCTTTGCATGTGAAGTGTGTTTGCAAAGGGGGAGGGCTTGTCAGCCCTTAATTATTTATCAGCAAGACCCTGCATGTCCATTCCAGAGCCTCTCAGCCTGCGGATCCTGATACATTATTGAGAGGCTGTTCATGGAGAAAAGGGAGCAGAGAGAAGCTTGATACACCCACTTCATGGAGACCTCCTGTAATCAACTTTTCAAGTACTAGTTTAGCAGCTAATCACGTCTTTCCATCAACATAGTGTGCACTAAGGTGACACCGTGCAGTTATAAATTCATAAACAGATGTGATAAAAGATTACAGGAAAATATGCCGTGACAAACAATATTCCAAATATTATGTTTTGGTAACAGCCGGACGGTTAAAAAAAAAAAAATCATAAAAAGGTGAGATGTAATGGCAAGTTAGCATATTGCTGTAAATACTGAAAAGTTTTGAGGTAATTTGGTGTTTTATATTGTAGTCACTACTGCACAATGTCACTGGAGGTACAGTAAATACTCATTTGAAGAGGTGAAATGCAGTCAGCAATAACAGGAATGACAGAGGTTCAAAAGGGCCAGGCAATGGGTGACGTGTTACTAGGATAAAGCGAAGGACAGTAAAGCTTAGACAGGGTTTAATAGCCTCCTTGTGTCTGAAGCACACAAAGCACTGGAGGCCATTTTAAAACTAGCTTTGGTTTAGTCTGCCAAGGTAAGGAGGAGCATCTCCATAATAACTGGACAGACCAGCCCCTCTACTGTAGATCAAGCCTGGAGAGGATGGCAGGGTGTCAGATGTTACAAGGTAATAGCAACCGCACAGAGTGTAACAATAATAATACCAAAAAAAAATCAGATTGGAAACTTGGTTGTTTCCTGCTTTGTATATTGTTTTTAAAGCTTTTGTAACACTGCATAATGATATGATATTTCAACGAACACACAGCAACAACGATGAGGTAAGAGAAAGACAAAGAGTAAACTGTCAGTTAATGGGAACCGATATGAGAGTGCCCGGGTCTTCCCAGAGGCTTTGAAAAACATACAAAGTGCACTTAGTAAAGCTATCTCACCCCACGTTTCTAAAACCCTCCAATGTAGACCGAAAAGAGACACTAAAAACAAAGTCAAGTACAAAAGATGGAACTAGTGGCAAGTGGTTTAAGACAAGAAATGTAACAATAGTCACAAAGAGAACACTAGCAGTCAGAGAAGGAGAGAAGTGATGATTATGTGCAGGTTTCTGGTGTGTGAATAGGTTTTTAAATGGCGGTAGCGTGGCAACACCCAGGGAGAGCATGTTTGAGAAGATACAGTAGCCTCTATTCTCCACAGGCAGGTGACAATGTCCTGCCTGCGTCCACAGACACACACAAGGGGTCAAAGTTCAATTCCCCTAGTGTGCAGTCATTCAGTGAGAACCCAAGAACACATGAGCACAAACACCCATAGTGAATTACATGAAACAAAAAAAAACCCCTACAGACTGTCTGTTATAACTGAGAAAGAAGATATTAAATGCCATAAACCATTTTCTTTGAGTCTCTGTGACGAAAAAAATAAATCAGTTCTCCCCCCAAAAAAGTCAACTTCACAGATTGTGGTTAATGGCTATGTTTTGTGTCTCATTTTTGATTCTCAGCTTGAAATCCTCAAAACGAAAACAAAACAAAAAAAAAAAAGGGGGTCCTGCCACCACCTCAGTCTCACACACTGAGCGAATTCTTTAGGTGAGGGCAGGACCGGAAATAAATACATTCATCACTGACAACAATAGACATTTGATAAAAAAGAACACTGTCAATAAGTGTTTGCACCAACTTTGTATGAGGCCCGGCCAGCCAGAGGTTTGTGCTGCTTTTACACACAGAACACAGGCAGCTAAAAAAATCATAGCAAAACATCATAAAAGCAGATAAATGACATTAACATTCACAGTTAAGACGATCAGATCAGCCTGTTTACATGCAATTCATAAATCAAGGCTACTCAGCCGCCAGCATCGAAAAGGTACCATGAAAGACTACTGAAATAACGCAAACCCTTCAAGCATCACACACCCACTCCCACATATTAAGAGACCCAAGCAGCAGAGAGAGTCCTCAAGTGCATTTGGGTAAACATAGAGACACAACATTGAGCCAAAGACCCTGACTAACAATGCCTTTTGATTAATATGTCAAGGACGCATTGCCCGCCCCCACCTCTGCTGTCCCATCTGAAGACAGGCCAGAGGGCAGGGGGACTGGGGCGCAGGGTCACCCCAAAGCCAGCTGGCAGAGGGGGGGGGCCCCTAAACTACACACCCCTCCCCCTAGTTGAATATGCAGCAGTGCACCACATGTTTGACGCTATGCTTTTGTTTTGGCAGCAACCTCTGTGGAAAAGCATTTTCAAAAATACACACAAAACCACCTCTCTGACTGGCCGAGCCTCGGCTGAGGTCTGTAAAACTGTAAAAGTTTATGTAAACAATGAGATAAATACATATGTTTCTTTTTAGAGCCACACGCGGTTCCATAATCATTCAAATGTGCTTTGGTTTAAAAAATAGTTTGTGGATTTGGGTATGAGCTTTTTTTTCTTCTTAGTTCTTTGTACAACTTTGCAACTATTTCTGAACATATTGTGTTACTAACTAAAATGTAGACTTGTTTGGAGCTGCCTCGCCTTTGTCAAGGCTCTTTGTGTTAGTTGAAAAAGTACCCCCCTTTTTGTCTTAAATATGAAACTAGTGTTTTGCTTTTCCCATGATTAAAATACAGAGAAATCGATACAATACTATGTCTTACAAATGTAGCTGAGAGTCCTGCATTCATAGATACAGAACAATCCCTGAAGTATTTGAGGAGTAGTAGTAGTAGTAGTAGTAGTAGTAGTAGTAGTAGTATGGTCACAGTTTGGAGTTCGTAGTTTTCTTCTTTATGTCGAACAAGCAAGCATTCGACTGCAGCTGCAAAATCTTTTGCAGAGATGGCTAGAGATCTTGTACAAAAACACCTTTTGCATGACAGACATTACGCTGTACTGCAGTAAGTGCTGACAAGTACAATAACGTTTAAAGGCAATGCATTGTGGACTCCCTCTTAAGCTAGAAGAGATCAC
>OOFE01007202.1:1376-14328 GCA_900323365.1 Monocentris japonica | reverse complement strand
GACAATTAACCAGATTTGACTTTCATAATAATAATAATAATAATAATAAAAATAATAAAAAATCTGACACCTAATATAATAGAATAATTATATAATTATAAAATAATATCATATAATATCATATAACATAATATAAAATGTATGCACCAGAAAGTGGACAAACCTCAGGGACAGATTAGTTACAACAAAGAAAAACCTAACTCACACAAAAGCAGTACATGCTCTGTGCACATGGGCGCAATCACCAACCAACACTTGGAGGTTGTGTTTGGGATGTACGAGAGGATAGTGCTGTTTCAAGCAGTTGCAGAGCCTCACCTTCTGGACAATACTGCTCAGGTCTGTTCTCAATATGTCACTCATGCTTTCCAGTTGAGCGTTCACGTTGGTTAGCTGAAACACAGAACAGACAATCAGAAACTGATCAATACACACATTGATCAGGATCAATATTCAGCGATTAGGTTTGCCGTGGTAGCCACTGGGCACGGCCCCCTTCCTGCACTCACCCTGCATCTATCCTGCAATTTCTTTCTTTAGCGCTATAGAGTTGAGAATACTGTGACGTAAAACCCCAAGTTATTAGACGATTCCTTGCAACTTCCACCAAAACAAATCCTCGTGGGGATGGAGCCAAAGTGCAGCAGTATTTCAGGAAGCATGCAGTAAAAAAGTGGGTGTTCTACAAGAGGAAGTGTTCAGATAAATCAAGTTTCTTTGCAGCCATTGGAGTAGTACATGGAGTGGTCTGGTAACTACTCAGGTGTGAGATACTAGTTTTGTTTAACAGTATATGAATGTGGCTCTATTATATCTATCCATACTGTTCAAGAAAGAATTGTCAAATCAATTGCATCCCTCCACAATTACCATCCAGATGCCCTTGAGCAAGGCAGACATTTATCCACCATTTCTTCCAATAGTTCAGTGACCAACAGTAGACTGTGGTTGCACTGAGCAGCTCCCAGGTCTCAGTGAAAAACAACATGCATTCCCAGTCCAGCTTGCCTGGATGAATAGAGGGTAAGATGCAGCTTAATGCATGAAGAGGGGAGTCTTCTGTCTACAGTTCAGTACCCGTGTGAAGTTGGCGCTGATCTGGAGCTGGGCCAGAGACTGGCGGATGTTTCGGCAGAGCTGGGCGGAGGTGGCGTCGGACTCCTCGTCGCGGCAGCCTGGGTCGTTCAGGGTGCGGTTCATACTGGTCCGCACCAGGCTCAGGTTGAAATTGAGTTTCCCCGTTCCCTCCTGGAGGACTTCCAGAGACACACTGACGTTCTCCAGGGCCTCCTTAGTCTCCCGCATGGCTGCATTACAGGTAAGAACAGACCACAGGTGAGGGTGGAGAAAGAGGGTGTGGACAGGGCTGCCATAGGAGAGGATGACCGGGACACCAAAGAAAAAAATGGCCATCATAACAAGTCATTGTAATCAGTGTTAAAAACATATTTCCCCCAAAAATAAGTAGCAGCAGCAATTTTTTGTACTTATTTCAAGAAAAATAGGATTTTAAGATTGAACGCAAGATTAAATGACTTAAGATGGTCTTTTTTTGCCATGAGCCCCAGGCTGCCCTAGCCTTGGTTGCAAAATATATTTTATAGAAATCATAAAGTAGTGACATAGTAGTGCCAGTTGTATCCTGGGACATCAGACAATTATGACAGGATGTAGATACACATGCAGAGTTACAGTCAGGGCAGAAAACAAACTATTCTGTCCAACACCACAGTGACTGGCTCATCCCAAAATTCAGCAGCCACTTTTTTTTTTTAAATTTTACCAGCCAACTACAGATTTAGAATATAATGGCACCAACAAATAAGGGTTGGTTACCTGCAAAAGTGGCTGGTAGAGTAGAGTAAAATCTACAAGTGGCTGGTGTTAATTTCCTACCCTGGTTACAGTATCGACATACACACAGAAAAGGATTGTCAGTAAAATGTTATTGGCTTATTGGTATAATAAAAAACACAAACACACTATAAATATGAGACTTAGAGTAGGGACACAATAGTACACAACCATGAAGAACACAAACTTTACAGTTATAACAATCAAGCATTCACTCATATGAATGATGCACGCACACACACACACACACACACAACACGCACACCATTGCACTTCGCTTCGTCGTCAAGCCATTTTGTTGATTTTTGGGTGTGCTCGCCAGCCGCTGTCTCATCTGCAGGCCTTTTGTGCTAAAGGCCTCTAAATCCTATCTGGTCGACCGTGCGCTTATAGCCATCCAGCTTGCTCTAATACATACACCAAATCCAACTTTCCTTCATAGTCCATTTTCATACTCAAAAGCTTCATTTGGTCACATTTTTATGATGACTGGTCACACTCACACACATAACATTTTACGCTCACTTCACACTAGGGTAACAACCAGAGCAGAAGGAGGGGAAACGTCCGGGAGCAGGTTGATTCCAGTGTTAGGGTTTTGGCAACATCTGGGGATATAATAAACTAAAAGTTGCACTAGGCAAGATACACCAGTCTTATGAGTTTAAATCCCAAACTGATGCTGCAACGGAGGAGAGCGTCCCATCCCCCTTCATTGAGACACCATAGATTCGCCCTGTTTGCCCAAATTAATATCTGGTGTTGGCTACGTTCACTGGCTACGTTCACTGGCGGGAAATCTTATCGCCACACAGGAAGTGATGAATGAGAACTTCGATACGAAACTGTCTCGCCTCAAGGAATGCACACGTTATATTTCTGGGTGCTTCAAATTCACCAGTTGCCACTTGGGACTGCCAAAGTGCAATGTTGCCTAGTGCAGCTTTAATGTATAAATTTCCTGTTGTTCAATAAAATGCCACTCGGGGATCTGATAGGTCCAAAGATTCAAGGAAAACCACAAGGGAACCAATCACAGGGAGCAACACCAGTGTCAAAGTTCACAAGGTCAAGGGGTCAAGGGGTTGCAGGTCATTGTTTAGTTACGGTTACCTTTCAGGGCCCTCTCGATTTTCACTTTACCACAAAGCATTAAAAGAAAGATTGAAAAAAATTGGAGATTTCTGCAAAACTCTTCTTGCTTCATTTAACCACAATTACCACAGCTTGAGATTAGACTCCAAAAGTTTACCGTAAATTTGTTTGCTGTACTGTCAAATCTTCCACTGCAAAAAAGGTTCAGCTTAACAAGTGATTTAACCTTTAAGTGAGTTTTAAAATCTTGTTTTTCTGATAAAAAAGTGAACAAAATCTGCTAATAGGTCATTTCAGGAGTTTGACTTGTTTCAAGCATTTTCATATTTACAATATCATAAAGTAAGCCTGGTCACTCCATTAATGTCACTTGATGACATAAGATGCATTGTTTGCAGTGCAGCCATAGCATGCATTCACTCACTTACAGTCTACCGTATGAGGAGCCTAGTAGTGCACGGTAATTGACAGAGGAAGTAACAACTAAGCGGATGTACCTCCAGCCATACTGAGCGCTCTGTCCAGGGCCGGATGGACCTCCTTTTCCAACTGGTCATGTATCCTGCCACCCAGTAACGGACCTATATCTGTGGAGGACACAGCAACAGGGCAACACAAAGAAACAGTTAGAAAGAGTAAAATAGTCCAAAAAAATGAGTAATGCTACACATGCAGCCACGACAGAACTATTTCATGTTTGCTGAACCATTGCTGCACTTTTGCTCCCCAAATTGTTGCTCTCTTTTCAGCCATTTCAAGTTACAAGGGATGATCTGGTGGCTGGTTGGTAAAGAGACATTATAAATCTGTGTTACAGTAATACTGGTTTTACAGTGTAATATTCAAGAAAGAATTGTCTGAAGTACTAATGCAGGAAAGCACTGCAGACTACAGCAGGATGAATGTACAGGGGGACTTCAGCAATGGCTACCACTGTCACTATCTAGACCTAGTTATGTCACAAATGTGTTGTTTAAACAAGTCAGGACACGATAATAAGCACGATATATGACCAAGTCGTTTCTGTCCACATAATTCATTATCAGAGACACAGAGAAGGTCTACTTACTATCTAGGTCATAGATGACTTTGTTCTTGGCTGTGGCATATTGGGATATTAGGTAATCAATTTGCTGAAAACAAGACAAGCAGAGCAGAGAGTCATGAAAATGGGTTTGTCAGTGTCTCTAGACATAAACAAGGCACACAAATATAAAAACTAAATACGGAGAAGAATATAATATGACTCTGGGAAATCGACAAGACATTTCAAGAGAAACATCATTGAACATTAAAGTAATAATCTGTGACATTCTCTTATAAATAAATGTCCACTTTGCTTTTACATTTACTATCCTAAACACCCGGCGTCTGGTAGGAAAAATCCTCTGGTGCACAGGAAGTGATGCGTTTTGCATTTTTGGTGGCAACAGCGGTTTGTTTGAAATCAACAGAAGAAGAACTGGGTAGTTAGCATGAGCAGCGATAGCCACCGTGGCTGAACAGACAAAGAAAAGAGCGCCACCTACAGGAACTCAAACTTCATCGACAGAAAATCCAAGGAGAAAGACGTCACAGTGCTGGACACACTGTTTGATGGACAGGTGATCTCTGGGAAGTGCATCTCGTGGATTACCACTTTAATAAGAAAGACAACCCTCTGCCGTACCATTGGTGTGTCGTTAGCGAAGGTGTGCAGGTCCCGCATGTTGCTGTTGACCAACCTCCTTATGTTCTTCACCTGAGAACTCAGGTTCTGGTTGGCAGCGTATGCACACAGCACTCCGATCCTGCACACAAACAACAAACAGGCTACATTACTCACTTCATCTCACCCCGCATGCACACTGCAAAACGTTATTAAGGTCTTAAAGGTCCCATATTATTGATGATTGATGACTTTTCATGATTTTGTTTTCAAATATACTACGGCTCAGGATAAGAATAATGTTCTTCATGATGTTTTGCAAATACACGTAGTTTGGTTAAAAGGGTATTTATCACAGGCAGAACAGTCACAATACTGGACCCTGATTGGCCGACAGCATCTAATCTAATCCAATTCAACTGAGGTAAACCTTCTGAGTGGAGACTTTCCAAATGCTGCAAACTGGCCTGATTGGATGGATCTGAGGAAGTCTTTCGTGAGGGGAGCCAATCAGGACCAAGTCCAGTTGTGATGCGTTTACTGGAGTTGGTCTGAAACTGCAATAAGGATGGATAATTTTAAATTTAACCACTGAAACAAAATCTAATTTTACCAATGTATTCATTAAACATCTTTGGTCATATATGTGTATTAATAGAGGAACATTTGAATTCCTATAAAAAGCGACCTTTAAAATCTAAAACAAAAAAGGTTCCAGCACAGTATAACTTGTTTATAGATGTTTCTTTTGTAAAGTGACGTCATCTTGATTAATGCAGAATGCTCTACTTGTTGCGGTATGGATTTAGTGTTTTGCTCAAGGGCACTTCAACAGGACACATGGCATTATATGGACACATTGGCTGCCGTGGGGATCAAACCTGTGGCTTTTCCATTACTGGACAGTATCCCTCTGCCACTAAGCAGCAACCCTGCCGCTCCAACACATCAGACCACACAATATACTGTATCTGTGTGTGTGAGAGAGAGAGAGGTGTAATAAGTTATCATCACCAGGAGGGGTCAGTATATACCACCACCTTTACATTTTCTTAAAGAGAGCAACTTCCATTGAATGCAACAGTAGAAGGGTCTTCCTCTGCTACATCGCCAACATTGCAAGCAGAGTAAGGAGTGAAGGGGATCAGAGCACGTCATGGTCTTCATTGCAACCACAAATTTCAATCCATTTTTTTTTTGTTCAATCAAATGTAATTCAAGCATAATTCTAATTCTTCTAGCGGGCGAATGCAACACATCAAACTAGACAGGCTTTTGTTCCGAAAGGAGAAATCCACCATTTCAGAAACGGATGTTTGGATCTAAAATGGATCTAAAGCATTTTTGCAAGTAGACTCCTTCACATGAAATGCAGGTGTGTCTTAGCTCTAAGGCCCTATCTGTATAACCTGAGGTCCCTGGGCTGTAAACACATTAAACGTGAAAACAGTATTGCATAATGCAGACCATTAAAGCGAGCGTCTTCCATACTTCAAACAGACCTGAGTAGCTTGGCACACGGCTTAATTAGCTTGAGCAACATCAAGGGAAATGCATCCCATAATATTAAGCTGTTGCCATGACTCACTCTCATCCCAGCTGAATTTTTTGCTCAGCACCTCACAGCCAGCACCAAGTGTGTTTAGCGCTGTATGTGTATGTGTGTGTGTGTGTGTAAGCATGGTTGGGGTAAGCAACTTGAGAACAGATGGTCAGGAACAAAACAGACTGAAAGTTTAAAAAAAGCTCTATGGAGGGTGAAATATAAAGTAAGTGTAATGGTATGGATGTGCAACGCCAAAAGGAATAAGCAGCTTTATGAATGATGTAAGATGACTGGAAGAAAGGAACAACAATAGGAGTGACTCACGCGCTGCTGGGGAGGCTCAGATCAATGGAGGTGAATCAGTGTTGTGATTCACTGTATAATGGGCTAGAGGCCTCTGCATGTGGGCCTGCGTTTGTGTAGTTTTGTGTGTGTGTCAGTGTTTGCGTCTATGTATATGACTGCAGTGCATTAGGTTTCATTCCTCGGTTTATGTGCTAACGCAATAAAGAGGAAAGTTGTTTGTGTCTGTAGGTGAGGCCACCGGTAGCCTTTGTAGAAATCCGCCTTTAAAATCGATGAATCCAATCCAATCTAACATGCATTAGTACAGACATTTCTTTCTTTCTCTCTACGAGTCTGTATATAGACTATACATTGGACTACATTGTGACTACATGGCCTGGACAGCTCAGTTGGCAGAGCATGAGACTCTTAGTCTCAGGGTCATGGGTTCAATCCCCACATAGTGTAAAAAGTGTAACTTGTAAGTCGCTTTGGATAAAAGCGTCTGCTAAATGACTGTAATGTGTCTGACGAGAGCAAAGCTTGATTTTTCCAAACACTTCCTCTTGTGGATGAAACCAAAGTGCAGCAATAGTTCAGCGAGCATGCAGGGAAAACTGTGACTATTAGCTGACGCCCTGAGGTCTTGGTGTGAGTATGGAGGGATGCCTGTATGCAGGGCTGCAGAACTGGACTACTCCTCCTTTTGATGGGGATCCCTGGGGGTCCCCAGACCCCACTTTGAGTAATCCTTTACGGGACAATGCAGGCCCACTGCCCCTGAGAGTGATGGCCTGCCTGCCTGCCTGCCTGCCTGTCTGTGTGATATCTATGCCAAGTCGGGAGGAATTGTGCTGATGTTTGCCATTAACAGAGAGCAGGCTGAGAGTAAACCCTCCCATCATGTAGGCACAGTCGCTAACAGAATCTAGGCCAAACAACTAGACTGGGAGACAGTGAAGTGGAGCCATCCGGAACCAGGGGAAGAACCAAAATGGCCACTTCCACAACAAAAGCCTATTGTGGAACACTTTCCCTGCCCTTTCTGTCTCTCTCTCTCTCGCTCGCTCTCTCACACATACACGCACTCTCCCTTTCCTTTCTCTCTCGCATACAAACACACACACACACACACACACCATCTGTTTCATGTACACACACACACAGACACACAATCATGCATACACATTCCCCTTCTGTCTTTCTCACTCTTTGTCTCTCAGACTCTCCCATACTTTCCTCTCTCTCCTTCTGTTTCCCTGGCTCGCTTGCTCTCTCTTCTCTTTCTTCTCTCTCTGTCACTGCCAATCTCTCTATCTTTCTAACTCTTTCTCTCACTCCACCTCCCTCTCTTTTTCTTTGTCTCTCGCTCGCTCCCTCTCACTGCCGGTAGTGTCCGGCAAGGTCAGTGCAGTGGAACAAAGGCTCTTTGAGAAGAACGCCGGGCGGTTTCCATACAAACTGTGTGGTACATGACCCTCCACCTAGCTTCAGCAGGAGCAACTTCAGTCTAGTGTGTTTGAACAGAGATGAAATAAAGAAGCGGAGGGAAAAAAGTGGGTAACCAAAACTAAATGAACTTTCGTCCAATAAAAACCAGGTATGTTTTGTCAGCAGCCAGAAAACAATGATTATTTTCTCATGGATGCTCGAGGACTTTTGAAACAAGGCAACAGTAAACATGTTGTTCCCCTACGGATGATGCTGATTGGCCCCCCTCTGGGCCAATTAATATGTCACCTTGTTTTCACCTGAGTCAATCAGTGTGATTTGGAAAATGCACTCACCAAGTTTCATCGAAATCCAGTGAAATTCAGTGGTGTCTGAGATTTCACGTGTGACGGAAGAACGACCAATCCACGTTTGGACACGGCATTTTCACGTGTTCATCATGTGAAAAGTTTAGCTAACGGTTAAGTTTAGTTTAACTTTCATTAAAGTTAGGGTTCGTTGGTTTAGGCATCCAAGACTTTGGGTTAGGGCAAGGTTTTGAAAACTTCTGCTGAAAATTAAAACTTCTTGGCATGAGTTGGGTATTGAACCTGGGTTGTCTTGTCGGAGTTGAAGGTACATGCCCCCCCCAACCAACCTCCACATCCTTACTTTCCACCATGCCACCATCTAGGTCAAACTACTTCCTGTTTCTAGTATTGTCTCCTCCACATAATCACTTTGTGGTTTGATATTTCTCTCACTTTTCATGCACAGAGCATATGCTTGCATTTCAAGATATCCTTCTCATTCTCACATTCTGTACTGAAGCTGTTAGCCAACCTGAAGACCGCTGCCTACAAAAGAGAAATACTTTTGAGGATGTAATCATTCTCACTCATGAAATATTCAGTAATGGATCTCAGGCAGCAATAAGACGACGGTCAATCCATTTCTCCACAGCAACCCAACCGACCCACTGACTCAAACTGTGGCTAGTGGCTGCCGAGAGCTCGTAAATAGTTTAAGCATCTCTTCTTGACCACAGGGGACGATTCAACTACAGTGGGACTGAGATTTACCTCTAACAACTTTAAAAAAGGGCCTGCAATTTCAGTTTGAACGAAAGCCAAAAGACACATGAAACTCTCCCCAAGGGTGGAAACCCCTACAATAGCACATGAAGAAGAGCGTCAAAGTAGCGCAGTGCCCCAGAATCTAGGCCACTACTGGAGGCTGGGTAGTGAGTGTTACATGGTCTGGTGGCTCTATAGCTTTCACAAACTCAACAATGGCCTGCATTCAGCTGGATTGTATTCGCCGGGCCAGGACAGTAGCCTCTCAGCCCCTCCCTCCTTTCACACTGCTGGAACTGGATCCCTGTTCTCTCTTTCTCCCACCAAGAAAATGACAATAATGTTACAGGATGTGATCATTCAAATACAAATACATACATATATATAATACCTATACTACTACTGGTAGTACTAATACTGCTGCTATTAGTATAACAATTAATACTACTACTACTACTAATAATAACCCCTTTAAAAAAAGTGGGAAAGAAAGTGTTGCAAAGGTTGGGAAGATATACTAAAGTGCTCTTCTTGCCGTGAATTCCTACAACATACAGTATAAACACTGGAGTCAAACTGGAGGATGTATCAGGGAATTTTCTTTTTGATATTTTTTATGATGCTGCAATAAAAAACAACAACAACCAAACTACTGACTGAGGCAATATTCAGAACATCAGTAATGGTATTTTCAGGCAGGAAACAACATATGTCAGCTTGGCCGGAGTGACCTTTAACCCAAAGGTCACAGGAGCAGATAGATTACAACATGGTACATGTTACAGCATGTACCATGTTGACTATAGGGTCAAATGCACATGTATGAAAAGTGTTGCAGCAGTGGATCACAGAGTAGATCTTAAGAATCTATTTCCTCTATACAGTAAAACTTAAAATGAACAATTGTTTATGTCAGCAGTCACCGACTTTGCCAATGGAAATCACAAACATCTTAGACTGTAAACAGACCACCTGCTGTTTTATTCCATTTAAGCTACTGCTTTATTTCATTTAGACACTCTTTCATACCATATTGCTGGGGTTTTATTCTAGTTATCCACTGTTAAATTCCATCTTGCCACTGTTTTATTTAATTTAGCCACTGCTTATTAATTTAGCGATTTCTCCTTCCATTGAACTGCTCTTTTATTCCATGCAGCCGTTGTTATATTCCTTTTAGCTGCTGTTTTATTGCTTTTATCCACAGTTTTGCAAATTGCCTGAGTCACGGCAAGTCTAAACTCTGTTTCCCATCTTAGCGTTGCTTCCTGTAGAGAATTAAACACTGCACACTGCAGCTTTCTAGCTCAAGGGCTTTTGTGCTGGCCACTAAAAGAGTGCTATTTTGCCCTGGGTGTAGTGTCACATAAGGATACTGTGTAAGTTTGCTGTCCATCCCATCTGTGGACTGGCTGTGGGTGTTTGGTGGGAGACAACAAACCATTAAGCCCACAGTAAACAACCCAGGACTGACATGAATGCTAAACTCTGAGGCAAACAGCCTTGCTGGTTGCTGTGGGGCTCAGGGTTGTGGAAACAGCTACAGAAGGTCATTGGGCCAAAACATCAAACAACACCAAACATGTTCCCTCAAGTAGCTGTGAAGTTTGTGATTGAAATTCAAAACCTTTCAGCTGATCCATCCTGGCACGGGGAGTGGACCGATTGATTTACTCAGTCATCAAGTGCGTTAAGGCATTCCACTAGCTTCACTCAGCTTGGTCAAATGTGACTCTTTCATGGTCATCGCTAAAATCAAGCCAACAGATTTAGGGGGCCAGTAGCCTAAAGATTAGAAAAACAGGCTTATGACCAGAGGTGTTGAATAAAGCTTTCCCTCCTACAGCAGAAACCATTACGGTGCATTTGAGCAAGGCACTTAACGTCCAAATACTCCAGTGGAGCGTCTCAATGGTGGAAGGTTGTATAAACTGGAGCCGAAGGGTGTTATAGTGAGTAGGGAGACTGTCCTTCAACTGAAAGGCCCAGGTTCAAGTCCCTGTGACAGCATTCAACCTGCTGAAGAGTCCTTGAGCAAGGCAGTGAATCCCTACCAGCTCCAGGGGTGCTGTCCTGTAACTGACCCTGACCTCTGACCTCTGAGGGGTGCAAGCACAACGACACTTTTTCCTGTTTCAGAAAAAGTGAGGCAGGGTGATGCCAAAAAAGTGCCCGGGCCCTTTTGTTCTGCTCAGCGAATCATCCCTGGATAGATTAAAAAACAATTAACCTTTCAAGCAAATGTTAACAGAATTTGAGACGAAACAAAGCAGGAATAAATGTCAGCTGTACGAAAGGACACAACGTGAGTCAAGGAATGACCAATGTTATATAGCTGAGCAGGCGATTTACTCACGAAACAGCAACCTCCTCGCTAGAGCTCAAAAATGAAACCATGCATGAAGCATCAAACCTGCGCTTTGTATTTCATTATTTAGCTGACACCCTCATCCAGAGTGACTTACAATCAGTGAGTGTCTTGCTCAAGGACACTTTGACAGCACTGTTAATGGTCATGTTGGCTGACCTCCAACCTGCCTGCCACAAGAGGCTGTGCTCTGAGCAAGTCTGTAATATCGCCAGGATTCAATGTCTGATTCCCACTGGGGCCAATCATACTAGAATGTACTGTATGCAGTCAAGGTGCTGTAAGGCGCTTTGGGTAAAAGTGCTCCACTGCATGGTAAATGTTTATCACGTGGCCGATGCAGCTGCAGGGGACCGGTCTGAGCTACACCTGAGCATATAACCATGGAATTAAATCCATCAGTGTTTCCCCTATTTGGATTGGACCATGGTGACCCACCACCGTAAGATCATTACCCAGCATGCTACAAATATTTGCAAAATAATTGTATTTTTACTCTAAATGTTCTCTGTAAGTAAAGAGTCAGGTGTTACATTTACAGCCGTAAAATCGACTAGCTCTTAAAAGTATTCTGAGTCATATTTCCTAACAGTCATTTTCTGACTTAATAACACTGATCTCTTTTTTTTTTTTTTTTTTTTTTTTAATAAAAATGTTGCATGCCCCTGGACCTCCCTACATGATATGGCTTTTTACTTCCTACCACCACTGATGTGCATCCATGATTCATCTTATATTTCTGAACTAGGGCGAGGTCACACCAAGCATGTTTGGAGCACCTAAATAAGACCTGGGCTCTTTGTCAGTGTTCGCATCTGTGAGGATGTAGCACAGGACTAGTTAGATGGCGCTGACATTGGATGTGTGAGCATGTGTATATTTGCTGTTGCTCTAGGCCACTCTGATAATACATGCCCATTGGTGTATTTATCCAAACTCTGCACGCCAAATAACCATTCTAACATGTAGGTATTGGTCCTCTTCCTAGCAACCCCAAAATTCTTTGCAGTTTTATGGGTATAAGGAGACGGATGTTGACATCTGATAGCTGGCAGTTCCTCAAGTTTGGAAAGCATAACAAAATAAACCAACGTCAAACTTGGGAGTCAAGATGAGGTGAAAGACCTCCTCAGTAGCTGGCCGAGGAGCACATTTTCCATCTCCCATCTCCCATCCCATCTGGTATGAACACCAGTAAAGCAGGGCAAAGAGCAGACAGACAGGTCCATGATATTTAGGTAAAGTTACAGGGACTGGAAGTGGATTTGTTTTAACCCCCATCCCCCACCCCGTGTGAGTTTTGTTTACAAGCCAAAGTTTGCTTGTAATCGGGCAGTGTGAACCCAAACAAAGCAAATACAACAATGCAACAAAGTTTTCCACAATGGTTAGGACCAAAGAAAATGTGTGTGTGTGTACAGCATGTGCATATGTGTGCGTTAGCCCCTAATCAGCATGAAAAGACAAATCCCAGAGGTCCTGTGGAGTTGCCAGGACGACTGTCAGCTACTAAACCATCTGATGTCGCAGCACCGAAGCCAGACTGCTATCTGACCACCAGGGCAGGAAAATCATGTTTTTTGCACAATTTCATCCTGAAATTCACCAGCCACCTTCACTATTACGCCAACCAACTACATGTTTTATGT